>WEIT01039934.1:18527-29020 GCA_013389985.1 Dryoscopus gambensis
ATACAGTGCTTACTAACAAAAAAACAGGTACAGTTGCCTCAGAAGAAATGCTATGATATTCTAGAGTTGCATTTTTTCCTACAACTTTCCAGCTGTGGGAAAGCATCCAGAAAGAAGAGAGGAGTTTCAGACTCTGCATACCTTCTGCCAAACTTCTAAAATACTCATATGATCTGAAGAGGGCTAAATAGTTGAAAAAACATGTGGTGAAACAGGTGCAAATCTTTCCACAGGAACATCAATTTTCTGCTTTCCAGAGCACAAACCATTAAACTCTCTGTCTCTCTCTTTGTGTCCTTTTCCACTTCTCGTCTCTTTCCTAAATATTCCTCACCAAAAAACTCCAACAAAGCCAGCTTTCCCTGCCTAGAAATCTACACCACACCAATCAATCCTTTGCATAACTCTGCCAAGCTCTTTCCACACATCAGCACTAGCTTACAACATTATTTTTAAGGATTTTTCTTTGATTGAAACTCTTTGCATCAGCGTCTGGGACTCCTCCTCCTGAGCAAGTTTCCTGAGCCACCATGGTTTGTGAAACTGCTGCAGCACTGACTGCAATCAGAGCAAGGCAGGAGGCTTTCACTGCTGCAGAGGTGTTACTGGGCCAGATGTCTTGCTTTAAAAATATTTTTATATGTATACACACACGTATACATACACATGTATGTGTATTTATTATAGGGAGGGACCTACTTTCTCATTCATAGCATTACACATATTACTGACACATATCTTAAGGAGGCCTTCTAAACCTGAAAGTCAAACATTTCACTAAAAATTAATATGCCTTTCAGGCCTCCTTGCACATGAAATCCATTGGAGCCCAGTTGCTGCATGTGGCAAGGCAGTGCCAGGCTGGCTGTCAGATGCACAGTGCTTGATCAGACTCACTGCTGACAGGAAATTCACCCAAGGTCCAGTTTCTGCAGCCATAAGGAAAAAAAGTATCTACTTTTGGTTGGCAGGAGTGTAATGATTAGAGCAGGATTTTTACTAACAGTGTTTTCTTCTCAGTATTGCACAGTGTGTGGAATGCAGAGGACCTCGCTCTATGTTTTAATGAAGACCTGTGCAATGGCAGAATTTTTCATTCAAGATTTCCCAGGCCTGCAAGAATGACTTGCCTTGAAGGATTGGGCATCCAACACACAGATTACCCAATACAATCTATTATTTTCCTGGTGTTCATTAGTCCTAGTCCTATGAATCAAGAGCTCTATTGGGTAATCCTGCAGGCGTTTTGATGACATGCATGGATTCACAAGATTCTTCAGGATTACTTTATGCACAAAATGCTCTGGTACTGGTAGCTGTTGGAGAGCTCTGCCTCATCTGCCTTTCTTTAAAAAACTGTATAAGGAAATATTTGCAGTACACAGGAAGACACAGGAATCCCAGGAACAATCCTGAGCATAGGATGGATTTTCAGACCGTCATGCCATAGGCTTTACTTGCCAGAAGAGCCCAAAGCCTGGGCAGTTTCCATGACAGCAGCGACCTTGCTTCTTGGGGCCAGTCACTGTTTTGGCATCAGAATATTCCATTGTTATTCCTTTCTCTTTTCCCCAAAGCATGGAAACCAATGCATATAGTTGAGGATGTTAGCCTATGTTAGAAAAAGAGCCTCAATAGTATTTCTTACTCAATTTACAATTCTCTTACTTTAGGCATGGAAGCAGGAAATGATAACCTCTCTTAAATCCCATTAAAGAGATCACTCTTCCATGTGAGAAAAGAGCTGTTGCCTAGAACCCCAGCAAGTTCCATGCATAAAACTGCATTTGAAATTTTGGTAGCTGGATGTTGCCACAGGGCAATATGAGGCTGTTGGCTTACAGGCAGCAATTGGAAGTCTGGTAAGCAGTGGAAGCCCATGTAACCCAGAGTCTGTCATCCTAATGGCCAATCTTTGAAAAGACTTGTCACTATAGATGTGGGTTGGCTTTACCTGTGATATTCATTCCTTCATCTCTGCTTCCAGCTGCAGTTAAGATTCTAGTAACTAGCCTGTACACGTTACTGGACAGCAGGATTATTGTTGTTTTTAATGTATTACACCATCAGGCAAGCTGTTGGGACAGAACAGCTGTACAAGTTGGAGCTAGCCTCCTCCCAATTAGCTGCTTGGTGGTTCTGCTTCTCAGTTAGAAGCTCACATCTCTCCAGCTTTGCATTTGTACTTGCTTATTTCAGCTAATAAAAATGGGTCCAGAGTACAGATCTGATGGCCAGCAGCCCTGGAGTTACATGCTGGATCATCACTCCTGTGTCACACTGCACATTGCACTGCTCTTCTCTTTTCCCCTGGGAAAATGTGGACATCACCATTCACCCACATTACAAGCACCACTCATGTAAGGCTTTGAAGAGAGGCACATCATACTCTGGTAACTGATGTTGGCTTTATACACTCCTCACACCCATCAAGCATGGATAAAATTAACATTTCAGAATTAATTCACAAACTAGTTTTATTTTATTTCTCACAAACACTGTCACCATCAAAGAACTGAGGTCCTTCAGGTCCTTCAGGCTCTTCACCTGCCTGGCAGTCTTTCCTTGCAGCTCATACATACTGCACACTGTATGGCCACACTGTGCAGCCCAGATTTTCCCAGTCAAGTCTCAATTGGAGCTGGTTTGTTTGCATTCCAGTGCCTCAGAAACACCCAGCTTTGCCTTCCCCACAAGGCTACTCTGTCAGAGTAGGGAAAAGAAGGGAGACAAGAAAGGGGAAACTATCCAAGCAGCAAGAAAGGAGGTGAGCAAAGCCCCAGCACACTCCTTGAGCGGCTGCAGGTGCTGCTGTGCAGCAGCAGTGTGATCCTGCACACTTTGAAATGGTTCCATCCACACAAACAAACTGCAGTGTGCTCACTGGCCACACAGACAAAAGCAGGGGCTTTGTTGAATCCGTGTAATTCCGTGCAGCCAAAGATAGCACTGCACCTCCGAGCTGCAGTTCGTGCTGCAGTACAGCTCCTGTTTCACATGTGCATGTACACATCATCCCACTGCACTAATTCCACAGCCAGCTCCCACACTAACTCGTGTCCCACCACCTCCGTGAGAGACCAGGATTTGGATTTCCCTTCTTCCAGCATCAGTCCTGGTCAAGACAAAAAATGCAGCAAAGCTGGCATTCACACAGCAATAAGGAGTTAGCTGAACTTGCAAACCATTTTTGTAAAGGCCAGTGATGTCCAGATTTGGGCAGTTTTCTGTTATACCCATTGTGAGGACAATGCCAGTTTCCCAGCGTGTGACACATGTGCACTGGAACGTGGCACACACATACACTGATTGTCTGCTTCTGATCCCACTGGTGGCCCAGAGATGAGCACAAGCAACTTACCCTGCTTCTTGGACTGATCTTACACTCTTTGACAAGTTCTTTGTAGCTACCACTAAACTGCTTCATCCATCTGAGGCAGAACTAGTTCAAGCAGACTAGACAATGGTGGAGACACAGGTTCTTATTCTAAAAAAAAAAAATAGCCTTTCAACAAAATAATTCATCTTAAAATAAGAGACAGTTACTTCCTAGCCTCAAAGACACACTATATAAAACCAGTTTTGATGAAACTAAAATGGTTCAAGTTAAGAATAGAAAACACTGGTTTTGGCAAAACAAATTATCAGACGAAAAATCAATCTCAAGGGAAATGCTGGAGATCTCAAATAGATGTAGCTCCACATTTAACATTAAAAACCTCCAAATCTCAGTTTTAGTATATCTAGTGTTCATATCAGTGCAAAGCCACACACAAAACCAAAACCAGAATAAAGACCGCAATTGTCCTCAAATTAATCCACAAGAGCTATTAGATGGCTACAGCAGAGGTCAGAAAGGTGCAGTGCATTTTTGGTAGCTACCCTAAGCTAGAAAGATTTTTTTTTTTTCCTATTATCACTAGTTTACAGAAAGGTATTTTCTGTTCCTGAGGACGAGTGTAACCAGCCACAGCAGAAGTCAGACCAATATTTTAAACTATGTGGTGAATTTTTTTAAAGATCTAATACTGGCTGATTTTGGCTCTATTGTTTTGATTGGAGAGGGAGGGAAGGACCTTCCTGCATTACAATATAATTTCACTATATAGAAATACACAGGGAAGTCAGAATATGCAGTGATCATCAGCAAGTGCACCACAGGGATCATTTCTCAGGTTTTCTTGGTAGTATAGAGTTTAGCTCTTGTCCACTCTGCACAATAGATCAACACACTGGGCCTTTCAAGTTTATTCATTGTTGGTTGGATGGAAGTGGGTGGTAAAAGGCTGAAAGGAAAATCAAGGAGATTTTGGTGTAATCCTCTGAAGGGATTTGCCAGGGTGACAGCCACTCCCCCATCACACGATCCAGCTGCCCTCCAAGTACAAATGTCTGGCTAGTCAGGTGCTGGTTAGATCATCACCAACACCTCCGGTTTCGAAAGGAGAGATCAAAAAGGAGATTGCAGTTGTAGGCAGAGAGACAGGAAACACGGGGCTAGCTGTGTTTCTTACTAGCTGCTCTCAGCTAGTCTGTGTCTGAGTTTCTCAGCCCCTCAGCTCACCCTACCAGAGACAGGTGGGTCACTTCAATTCTCCAGCAAAGCCCCTACCCCTTGTAGAGCCCATTACAAAAACTTAAGCTGCTCTAACATCTAGCAAGCACCTACCACCTTCCTCATTCCTGATCACAGCATTTCTCCCTGTGCAGGAGGAATAGGAACCTTCATTCCATTGTGCCTTTAAAGACCAACTGACACACTGGGCACAGAGGCAAGCACTTCATGCTTTCAGTCTTCCTTTTCCTTTCACTTGACTCGAATTTACATTTCTTCCTTAGAACTCACATTCTTTTAAGTCATTAACCATCCTGGCTTTAACATCTATAAAGTCCTGGCTAAGAGCCTTTCTACTTGACAAATCAGCTGGGTTTCCTTAGAGCTTCAGCCTTTGGACCTCTCATATTATCATCACAGATCTCCACTTGGATTTTCCAACAGGGTTCACTGTTCCCTATTTAAAATTCCCTACTAAATTATGAACTTTACTTCTCTTGCTTAAAAAAGGGAACTGTTTTTTGTATACTTCCTCCTTTTCATAAAGTGCATCACTGTCAAAGCTCAGGTCCAATTCTTCTTGGGGATCATGGGAGCTGTAGTCCTCTGGAAACTCAGACCTAAAGCTGTAGAACAATTTGTCCCTAGTGACAAAAAAGGATATTAAACTTCACCTTTGCACAGAATGGATCCAAGTATTTTTCAAAGATACCACATGGGATTCAGTTCAAACAAGGAAGGCTAGAGTAAACATGTATTTGCTAATAATGGTATGAGAAATCTAAGCATGCTGTATAATTAGTATTATTGCAAAATATTACTTGGAGGAGCAAAAGCAACAAGGAAGCTGAATGTTACCTCTGAAGCACCAAGAGAACATCAGTGGTAGGTGGTTCACTGGGAAAGGTAGCCAAGGAGAAAGCTCACTGGACCTCCACGTATTCAATAAGATCTCCAATTTAACAGTTACAGGTCTTGATACCCACAGCTACAGGAAACCTGGGCCCACCTCTTACGCACAAACCCCGGATATTTAATATGTCACAATGGAGGATATCTGTATTATCATTTCCAAAAGTACAGGAGCAATCTCTCACAATATGAAAGACAAATAAAGCTACAGCTAGCATTTACCATTTGTTGGTTTGAAATTATCAGGGATGTGCTGCTAAACTGCTTTGGGTTCGTAAACTGGGCCTTTGGAGACTTTGAGTTACACAGCAGATGATAGGTGACATGGATATTGCAGGAAAGGCCCTCTCTTCAAAGCCCAGGGCAGGGACACTGGTGGAATGGAAGGGAAGTACACCACAGACGCCTCAGATACCCCTCGTTTAGCAGCACCTCCTGCAGAGGCTGGCACTACACTATTTCTCATTTGGCACAAGCACCTTGTCACTTGGAGTTACTTTTCCAAAGGAACAAGATTCCAGAAAGCAGCCAAACAGCTCCATAAGCTAATATGTTTGCGCTACGAGGCTGCAGTACAATACAGATACAAGAGCAAAGCACCAAAGATTGATGAGCATCAGCTTTTACTCATTTTTGCATTATTGTTGACTGCATTCTTCCAGTCTCCTGGATAACTGTGCCGTCTGTGAGCTGTAGCTGAAACGAGCCTGGCCCAGGCAGTTGAGACAAGTGATTCTTTGTAGCTCATTGCAGCGATGTTACAGCTGGAACCAATTTCATTAACTAGCAATCAGAGGGGGAAAATACAAGCAATGAGCTGTTTTCTTTGTCGAAAACAAAGATCTTGGACACTAGCTCTTGAATGTGAGCAGCCATACAAGAAGCAAGCTAAAGAAAATACCCAGAGGAACGTGCACAAAGACTTTAACCAGAAACTTTCATGCAAATGTACCTCCAGGGCCCGTTTCTCTTTCACATGAGACATTTCCATGGATGCAGCCCTGACTCCCACAGATCAGAGGAATGCTGAGGAAGAGAAGCGTTGGTGGATCACGCACAGGGAGAGCAGAGCGTGATGGCAGCAGACATGGAAAGCTGGGCGAGAGGGAATGATGCCAGTGACCATCCAGCTCTTGGAGGAATCATTATTTTCCTCAGTTCCCTCCCCATCTGTGTGCTCAAGGGCACCTGTGAATAGGTTTTGGACCTGAGCTGGTGACTTTTCCCAACTTAATTCCCATTTAAAATATTATTGACGTGTTGATGATAATATTGATGGTCTCCCATCTCCAGCTCAGCTTAACAGATAACCAGAGGAGCTGGGGTTTTGAAAGCTTTCTTGGGGACAAAGCCTACACTCATGCAGTTTCACTGCTGTCCAGTTAGTCTACATTAATGTCATTTAAATTTTGCCCAGGGTCTTTAATAAGAATTCAAATATAATTGCTGGGGGTTTAAAATATGTGTTTTGAAAATTGAAGCCATCCAAACTATGCAGGGCAGTGCATCTCCTGTGTTTATTTTTATTCCTAATCTAGACTCTGCATCAGCTGTCTTCATGGTTTGGTAGTGTGAAGTACTGGAAGCCTACCAATGCTTATATATATATATATAAAACTTCCTTTTTGGTTTGCATCAGTAGAAGGACAGATTCTTTTTCACTTTGAGTCACTAAAAAGTCACTGTGCAGGCTAATTTAAGACAAATGTGAACACATGATATCTGAACAACGGATGTGAGGCTGTGTTTGAAGGAAGTATGCTGAAAAGGCCTGCATCCTTAAGGGTCTTTGGTAGGAGACAGTGCTGGCAACCACTTGGAGAAAGGATTCTGTTACTGCTGTGGTATTTTGGGCTCCAGAGTGCAATGTTTAGAATGTGCTCTGCTCAGACGGTCTTGGAAGGAGCCCCTCCACCATGGCAACTCACATATGACTTTGCATTGTTTGTAATGATAACACAACAGAGAGAAAAAGAAGAAAAAGGAGGATGGCCTTGCATACACAGACCATGATGGTCTATGACTGCATTCTCCAAGGCTGTAACCAGAAGTTATAAATTGCTATACTGCATATTTTCATCTCTCATCTAATTGAAGAAACAGTGTATACAGCTTTGCAGTGGCTCATATATTTTGCTAAACTATCTAGGGCTCAAGGATGCTGTTTAGAACTAACTGGGTACAAGTACAACAAAGGCCAGGGGAAATTGGCTGTTGATAAAATAATTTGTCAGTTATGGATGAAAATCTTTTTTGCAAGGCCACAGCACCTCCCTTCTGAATTAATGAATCTTTTATCACAAAGGCAGAAAAAACATAAGGCACACTTACAAACTGCCAGAAAGCTTGCAGAATTTTTCAGAATTTTACAGAATTCCAGAGCAGCACAGTCCTCAGGCTGCTGTTTGGATATCAGCACTGGACACTTAGTGGGCTATGGGAGGAAGGAAAGGCTGTGTGCAGGTGCAGCCCATGGTGGACTTTTCAGACACCTTTCACCTGAAGGTATCCTGTGCCCTTGGCAAGAGGCTCAGCCTCTCAGCAGAATTGCAGCATGCAGTTCTGTCTGAGCCTATCCCTATCCACCCTGCTTGTTCTGGGAAGCAAGAAACCCTCTGAAACCAAAGCCATCCTGCTCCAGCCTCCCTTCTACATACCCAAATATACATGCTCTGCTGCAGCAAGTGGCAGGTTGGGCCAATGCCAGATCTCTGCAAGGAGGTCCAGTATAGTCTGGGAGACCTGAATGTGCTGTGCCAAGAGAGACCAGAATCCCCATCACCGGAGCATAGCAACAGATTGGAAAGGGGAGTATTGTTGTCTTCATTTTCCACAGAGTGGGCTGACATACAGAAACATGTTGGGTGTTGTCTTCGATTAAAGACTGGTGGTTATACACAGAAATAGCTGCTGATCTCAGAATTCTAGGAAGTACTGATTACCTTGTGCCAAAAAAATAAAGAATCCCTAAAGAGTCACACCAGAAGTGTATTATGATTTTTTTTTTTTAATCTCTTGATTTCTGTTCTTTTACTTGGAAGGTTTCTGTTACCCAACTAGAGATGGCAGAGGTGGCCAAGGACACATCATGGGCCAGGGGCTACAAAGGGTGAGCAGCCTAATGACACACTAACAATCCTGACTTGAAGATTCTTTGTCCAAATTTCTCTCATAATCACAAGTGGACCAGAAAAAAACAATAGAATCAATTCGCTAACCAAAGAAGGGCTAAAGCAAGAATAAATTCAATTCCAGTATGATTTACCTTGTACAATATAGGTATAGTATACAAGTACTAATATGAATTTTGGATAACTTACCTGAATTGCATCTCCAAATCTTTTTGATAGTTGCTAATTTTTGCTACTAAAATCACTGTATTGCTTATTTAGGTGTCATACAATGAGAAAAAGAAAAGATACTGAAGTACTAGAAGAGAGGATACTAAAGTTCTTACTGTAATTTCAAATCCCACCAGTGACTCAGGTTTTATGAACCCGAAAATGAGTTTCATTTCTGTAAAATAGAAATTAATTTATAAATTCAAGGCAGAAGGCGTACCCATACAATTCTTCTTAAACAGTATGGTGTTTATTCCCCTCAGGTACTGCTGGCTGGCTGAGGCGTGGGGATGGGTCTGTGGGTCCCGGACCACCTCTTGCCCTGCAGCAGGCATGGGTGCTCCTTGGAATAACAGCACAGAGAGAAAACCAGGAGATAGGCCATCTGTTGCTTGTGTCATGCTAGCTCCAACAGGTGTGTGTTTAAACAAATGTTTGATATTGTCCAGGAAATACAGAGGGGTTTGTGTACATGTTTCTATGCGAAACTAGTCCTCTTCCCACAGCAGTGGGAATGCAGCAGGGCACGGACCTTTGTTGGTTCTCTTCCCCTGGGCCTGGCTCTGACCAGGCTTTGGCTCAAAGGGTCACAGGAGAGCCACTGGTTGTGTGGGACAGAAAGGCTGAGGGGGGTTTAGAGGAGGCTGTGGGAGGGCAGAGACAACACCGGGCTGGTGGGAGGGCTGCAAAAAAGCAGCACTTGTGCCTGGTGTAGGGCTTCACCCCAGGTTTTGATGTGCCTGCTGAACACCCAGAGCACTGGAGGGCTGAGGATCAGAGACAGAGCCACGACCATAGTGCCTCAGAATTACCATACCAAGAGCAAAACCCTCCCTGCCAGAGAGGCACAGAGCCGTGGCTTGAAACACAGACCGCTACAGCGTCCCACAGCCTGCACCAAACAGCAGCTATGAGGTGGGTGGCACAGGGCTTTCAGCACCCACAGGGCTGCCTGTGCCAGTTTGGCTGGTGGAGGACAGAAGCTCATCTTTGTCAAGGGGAGAGGGGTTTTCCCCAAATAGTTCATTGTGTCCTCTCAAGACTCACTCTCAAATCACTGAAACCTCTCACTCTACAAAAAATTATTTAAAAAATAAACCTAGGGAATGAGATAACTGCCATGCACCAAACCGCATGAATTCATTGCACTTAACACCAATCACTGCGTTCCTGTTCACATCCCTGCTGCTGTCCTTTCTCCCGGACAGGCTGGGTGGCTGCAGACATAGCCTGGATGATGGCAGCCACATTCGGGGAGCTTCACCTCCTGCTTTTTGTCATGTCTCTGGCAGCAACTCACAGCTCGGTAGCAGTCGAACGGAAAGTGCTGCTTCTCCCTACAAACCTCCTGTCCTTGGGTACGGGTGGCTAGTGTCTCCACCATTTCTGCTCCTGCTCTACTAAGGGCAGTTTAAGAAAGCCTTGGCAAGAAACCTCCTTGCCACTCTCCCGGCTCCTTGCCCTCCGGAGGTTGGGACCCGATGATCCCGGCCGTGCCAGGCTGTGTCCAGCCGGGGCTGACCGCACCGCGTCCCGCCTAGGCTCCAGCAGCGGGCACCGGCACGGGGGACCTGCCGCGAGCTGCCGTCGTGCCGGCGATGCCGTGGCCCCGGGATGCTCCTCGGCAGCACTCGGAATTCCCGACACAGCCGCAGCTGCGGGAAACGCGCCTCTTCTGCGGAAAA
>WEIT01039934.1:29482-85083 GCA_013389985.1 Dryoscopus gambensis
CCCCGTGCGGGGCTGCTGTGCCCGCGCTGCAGCGCCGAGCTCCGGCCGCAGCCACGGCACAGCGCATCCCCGGCCGGCGGGGCCTCCGGTCCTCCTCTGCAAAACAGCAGTGACTGTTTGCTCTCCTCTGCTGAATGCTTGTGAAACGCTGATGAAAAGCCTGCGCTGTTTACTGAAAGATATAATGGCTGTCAAACATGATTACTTTCTCTTTAGGCCGTCAAGCATTATTACTTTCTCTCTTGCAATATGAAATGAACAGAGGAATCTGAAATACAAAAAGGGGGCGTGTTGGGGCAGCGTTTGAAAAAACCAGTACGTCTTTTCCATGTTCATATATTTGCTTTCACAGTATGGATTTATAAACACATGCCTGAAGTCTTTGGTGGTTGAAAAGTATGGCGAAGAAACATGGGAAAAATTAAGGTAATGTGTTCCCAATACACGTAGTGCATTGAAAGAAAATGCTCAGGAATTCAGCAACAGAGGATGTAATTTCTCATTGGTAAATGGTAGCTGATGTGTATCTCAAGTAATTATTAGGAGTAACTAACAGGGCAAAAGCAACAGTTTCTTGCCTCGTAACACTTCATCCTCTGATACTAATTTGTCCCAATTAATTTGTCATATCAGATAATTAAAGATGACATTTAGTCTTATAGACAATTTTGTAACAGACTTGCTGGCTCACCGTGACAATATCGAGAAGTAATTACATTGAAAAGATGTCATCCTTAATATAAAGTCAGTTTAATTCCACTACTCTCAGAAAAGCAGCTAAATGATACATCATCTGGTTCCAAACCCCCTGCCATGAGCAGGGAACCTTCCACTAGACCAGGTTGCTCAAAGCCTCATTCAATCTCGCTTTGTATCATCTCTGGTTTTGTCTTCTTTTCATGAGTTATATGGTATTTAAGATACATAAATGATTTTAAAATGCATTCATATATTATCCATTGAAGCTGATATAAAAAAAAAAAATCAGCAGGTTTGGGGAGCCCCAGAGAGCTGGATATTGTGGCCACATTGAACGACAAGGCAGTAGACCAGAAGACAAACTAAGACTCCACTTGCTCTAGCACCCCACATTGTGATGTCCTAATCCTTGAAAGAGTTTACTGTAATACCATAATGTGAAATAGAAATGGAGAGGTGGACACCACCATTCAGCCATGTTAAAACAATTTAATTAATTTAAAGCAATTTAATATTAAACTTACATCATTAGGTGAAGTAGTGTGTTCCAATATAACGCTTGAGGGAGGTTAAGGAGTGCATTCACAGCAAACAGTACTTAAGAAATGCCAGTTGGGTCACGCAAGCATGTTGCATTTACAGCACCGCTGAGACAAGAATATTGTCTTCTTTCTTCTAGGCTGCAGGCTGGAGTCCAGGATTCTTTCTTGACTTTTGAGGTTTATAAAGATGAGATCACAATGCAGCTCGTCGACAAAGCCTGCAAAGTATTAGGTATGTGTTAGCATGCCTCAAAAATGAACCAACCTGGATCAAGCCTGAGACTGCAGCCCAGGTTTTGTCTCCTGTGCCCTTGGGAATGCCTTCCCTATGTTGCAAATTTTCTGCCTTCATTCTTAATCCACCTGACAGCATTGCAAGAACTTCCAAACCTTTCTTATTCCTTAAGGTATCTTTATTTTGCCAGGTGTTCCTGCTGACACTGTTCTGAGGGAGTTTGGAAAGTATTTCTTTGAATTCTGTAAGCGCTCAGGCTATGACCACATGCTGAGGACACTGGGTGGAAATCTCTATGAGTTCATAGAGAACCTGGATGCATTGCACAGCTACCTGTCCCTTTCTTACCAGGCAAGTCCAAGTAGTAACTGCTGAACAGCTATGGATGCACTCTGCCAGAGTTCATAACACAAGGAACAGCATCTCATAGGTGTGAATAAATAATGGAAAAAATCACCAAAGCATGTTCTCCTATGTTCTGAAACAGATGACTCCAAAATATTGGAAAAATTTCTAAAAATGATTAGTTTTGACTAGTCCTCAACATTACGTATGATTTAGTACATTGGCTTTAAATGCATAGCAGATTTTCCTTCATGGGTGAGAATATCTAGTTTTATGTTTTTCAGCTTATTCTTATTACAGTTTATGTTATTAAGGCATGGGATGCTTTTATACAAGTGGAATCCACCAGTACTCTTTTTCAGAAAAAGATAGAGGTTTTGGTTTTGTTTTTTTTTTTTTTTTTTTTTTTTCCTCAGGAGATGAATGCACCATCTTTTAGAGTGGAAAAGAATGAAGATGGGTCAATGCATTTACATTACTATTCAGACAGAAGAGGTCTGTGCCATATTGTGCCAGGTAATGAGACAAAGTGCAGAGTACAGATCAATGCAATATATATACAGAAAAATCATATATTTGCAGATGCACTCAGAGTTCAGTATCTTTTTTCAGATGAGAATTGGCCATGGAATTGAAGCCTGGCAGAGTTCAGTCTCCAGACGCCTGAACTCAGTATTTCCCTACTGCCTGATCACTCCTAGCTCCCAATAACTTTCATCAAAATTTACTGTATGACAGCCCAGGCCATAAATGTCCATTCTTGCTATAGAATTCTCTCCCTGGAAGCAAAATTAAAGTTCATGATGTGTATTGTGTCTAGCTGTTTATTAATTCTTGGTGTCTCGTGCTTTTTAAATTACAATGAAGTAGAAATTCTAGTTGAGTTGAAGACATTCATCCACTCTGTAGTATATCCAATCTGTAAACTCCTACTGAACCCTGCTCAAAACTGAATCTTTTACCAGAATTTACCAGAATCTCCAGAGCTGTAATTGTGCAAGGATTAGACAGCTATAGGTCTGTAAGAGAAGATCATATTCCTTTCTTTCATAAATGATGCTGAATTTAGAAGTTGATCAAAACTTCCCCCTTTGTCAAAACTCATTTCGTATTGAAAGCAGAGAACTATTTGGAATGTCACACAGAGCTTTTGATGTCATTGTCCAGTACTTTGCCTTATACCTAATCAGAAACGAGAAACTGATTGTGGATTTTCATGAAAGATATTTCTTTCCTTTCAAAATATAATATTCTTCAATGACTGAAATAGATTGTATAGCAGAATTTCTTTAGACTCCCTGCACTTTTTGGGTTAATGGGAGTTCATATTATTGCTCTATGGCTACTTGAACACATTCTTCAGAGATCCTGCTGAGCTGCCCCTAGTGAAAATAAGCATTTGTCCTCAGCCAAGGCAAAAGCAGCAGTAACTTTAAAGCTGACCTCCTATGTGCATATTCTCATCATGGCAACAGTAGCAAGAACGACATGGGTTGCTTTCTTCTTCCAGAGTCCTTTGGAAAAGTGATTTTTGAAACAGTGAAATTCCACTGTGGGCCCTCTGAAAGAGGAATTGAAAAGGTTTTGTTCTTGGCAATACCTTGTCTTTGGTTTCTCCTTCAGGAATCATTGGTGCAGCAGCCCTGGATTTTTTTAACATTGAGATTTCAATGAAAATAGTCAATCAAACAGAAGAAGAAGAAGAAAGAACCGGGAAAAAAGAACATATTGTTTTTCTTGTCACTCAAACCCCACTATTTCCAAGCAAGGAAAGAAATGAATTTTCTCCCTCATCTCGATGTCTTGTTGACTCTGAAAAACAATTTGAGAACCAACTGAATAAAGAGGTATTTTAATATTCATATCAATATATTACTAAAATATATTTAAAATAAAATCACCCTTGAATTTCCCTTTGCATTTATTTCAACAGGACCTAGAAAAAGCCAAGAATGCAAATGGAGACAGAGGAAACTCTGTTTGTCCTGTTAAGAAAAGTCACTGGAAAACATTAAGAGGAATAATCACGTTAGGAAAAGGTGAGCAATCGTTCAGAGGGAGCTTGTCATCATTTCTGAGTCTCTTCAGTGAGAAAGTCAGTAAGCCTCCCTATCCCCACCCACCCATCCATTTTGAAATTACCATTTATATTTCCTCTGCAACTTTTCAAAATGTTTCTGGTTAAGTTTCTTTCGGTTTGACATTGATGATCAAAGAAAAATTGCAGATAATAAGCACGCTTAGTAATGACAGATACTTAAATGGAATATGACCTGTCACTTTTGTCTCTTAAACAGGGCTTTCATCTGAAAAGTGTTCTATAAAATGCCATTGTGCGGTGAATTTGATTCGTCATTCTCATGTCACTTGGTTTAAAATGCTGAATTTAAAAGTGCTTTTTAACTTAGTAGATACAACTCCTTTCCAAAATTATCAACTGTAGTAAATTTTGAAAGCCAAATTACACCCTCTGCTACCAAAAGTCTACTGCTAATCTAGTAATCTTTGTTCATACCTCTATATATTAGATGTTTATATATGTTTATAAAATGGAAGGAATTTTTCAGTTAGGATTTTTCTATTCCCCAAAAGGAATGAAAACCTAGCTCAGTATTGCTAAGATGGTTTTTTTTCTCTACGTGTTTCTCCGGAGCTGGCAAAGTGTATTAAATCCACTTCTGTGCACATTTTTGTGGGATGTAGCTGTGTCATATTGCTATGGCATCTGCAGATTCATAGAGGAGTAACATCTACAGTTGTTCATCTATTCTTATTTTTTGCACATAACTTCATGCTTCTAGTGCTCTATGTTTTTTGTGTGCTTAAGTTTTAAACACTCAGCCAACTCAGATTGGGTGCTAATCAGTTGAGGATTACACTGCAGAGCATTTAGCACAGATGCGTGCACGTTTCTGGGCCCACACACAGTTTGCTTTGTCTTCATTCATTATGAAATAGGGTCCTGTCTCACTGAGTGGCAAAAAGTAATGCTGATTGGTTTTATAAGGCGCAGCCTGACTTAAAAACTATACATTTATCTTGCCACAGGTAAACTCCTGAGAGGATTTGATCCTGTTTATCCCAAGAGCCTCTGGATTGACACAAAAACATTTTGCAATGGACTTCCTTTTCATATGGTTTTTGACAAAGAGGTAGGACAAGCATGTGGTCAGGGCCCTTAAATTGTCTAAACCTCATAGTAATTTCCCTCTGTTTTGACTGTTGTGCAGTTCCCTGCTCCTTGTGCTCTGTGTGCAGTGCACACTCACTCACGGGATTTGCAGAAGTCCTCTGTACAGAGACGTGCAATAAACAAAACTGTCCCTGGGTCACTGCAGACAGAAATCTCCTTTGATTTTACTGAGTTTACCACATCTGAAACAGCTGCGGAAATGCCAGCAAGGTTTATTGCAGCAGTCTATCTGTTACCGAATACTGAGCAGAATTTTTGGAGGTTTCTGGCCACCTTCCTGTCCCTGGATATACCAGAGACATGTCCCATCCTTTAAACTGGCTTTGCACTTATAGTTATTCCCCCTCTCCTCGCATTAATCTATCCCAAGGCTTTGAGGGCTTTGCTGGCAGCTGAGGCTCTGTGTGCTTCCTGAGACTACTCCTACATGCTTCTGCTGGGAAAACCCAGGTACCTACTGAATCAGGCAGCGTGCAGCCCCATCTAGGACCCAAAAATCTCTTTACCTTCTGGGGCAGGATTGAATCTCCTCTCCTGTGCACACATACTCTGCAGCCCCTTGTCAGGGCTGCCCTCTGGCTGGTTCCCAACTAGCCTGGGTTCCCACTAAGCTACAGCTCCTTTTGCTCTGAACTCCGTGGAGAGGATATTGGCTTCAGACAGGAGCAAAGAAAGGAGAAACTGAGGATGGGACAGCAGAAGAAGGCTGAACACATTCCCTCAGGGAACATGTTTTGGCATGATGCTGATCGAGATTCCAGAGCACACAATCTGCTTCATGCTACTGCCCACATCAGCCAAAATACAGAGTCTTAAACTTTTCAAGAGGGCCTGTATGCATAATTTATTAGTGGGAAAAGAAGACAAACCCTACACCCACTACTGGTAGCTGGGTCAGAGCTTCAATAATTGACAAGCAGAGAAGAACATTTCTGCAGAACTTAAGAGCTCACGTACGGTCAGCAGAGTAAAGAAGAATGACTAAACCTTCACACGTGGTTAAGAGAAAGTAACCCATGGCATCTATTAGAAAATAAATATTTGCCAAGGGGTTCTATGCCACAGTTATTTTCATTTTGGAATACAAGACACGCTGGTATCTAATTTTCTCCTGCAGCTACCTGTAAGGCTGTTTGTTAGGCCTACACAAATGCAAGCAGGGATAACAGCAGGTAGTTTTGGGGTTTTTTCACAATTGACAGGAAGAAACATTTTATAGCAACATTCCTTTCTTGGGGTTTTTTGTTGCTATGAAGGGCATGCATTCAGAGCTGTGCAGTACTACTAACAAGGTAGAAATTCTGCTCAGAAATAAGCCATGTGCTCTAGCAAGGCTCAGTGTGTGGAAATGTATAAACAGCGACCAGCTGTAGCTTGGTCTGAACCCAGAGGGACATGAAATTTAACACATGGCCCATGTTTTCTTTTCAAGCTCAAAGTGAAGCAAGCTGGAGTGAGCATTCAGAAGATTGTACCTGGCCTTCAGACCATGGGCATCTGCTTGGATCAGTACTTCAGGATCGTTCATCCAGAAGTACCCTTCACCATCTCCAGCATTCAGAAATTCATCAACAGCCAATTTGTTTTCCAGACTAGAAGAGAGATGATGCCTGAGTCATGGAAAGAGCGGCCAATGCTAGAGCTAAGAGGTACTTCACTGTTGTCAATAGCACAAGTGCTCATATTAAATCAGGAATTACACTGAGGTGCACTCCTGACCTCACTCAAGTCCTATAAATAGCCTTTGGGAGAGGAGATTAGATGGTTCTGTTTAGAGAAACAGTAGATGCTTGTACACAAATTCTGCTATCACCTCACCAGATTTTGAAGGCTTTCAGTCAGAAACAACAACTCTGCTCCTATTTGAAAGGCTTAGAAATACGGTGGTTTTCTGATGCTGTAAAACCTACATGTGAATACGTGATTTGTTCTTAATTTATGCCTTTGAGGGGAGTTATTTGCTACTGGCTGGGTTTCAAATGTGATTAAAAATAGATTAGTTCTCTGTGCTTTTATTTTTGTAGCACATTTTCAGATTCTGATTTCTGTCTTCACACACCCCCAAAGCCATGTAAGAGTTTACCAGTTAAATTATCTCAGCAAAAAAGATACTGTATTTGCTTTATTTTTACTGAGAGGACTGAATATGGGATGATCCTCTGCTTGGTGTAATTAACTATAATGACATCTGGTTTAAGTGTTCTGTGACTTCTATTTTGCTTTTCTGAGCTATGTAATGTGACCTAATTTTCTCTTGTCTCCTTTCACCTTTATGTAATGAGTGTCAAAGCTTGTATTCCTGAGATTCAGTAAAAATTAAGGGTTTAGGGAGACCTTGAAAAAAATAATGCTACCAAAACAAGGAACTTCGACTAGTCTTGTGTACAGCTGTACTTTGGCTTGTGCTCTAGGGGTTAATTCACATGGTATTTCTGATGTTTCAATCCTCCTAGTTTTAAAGCTGTTCATCCAGTAGCCCTGGGGATGAGGTGAGGGAGAAGGAAAGAAATAGGAATTTCTAGATTCCTGTTTAGAAACCTATGATACTTATGAAGCAAGTAAATAATATTAGTAATAATAATAATAGTAATAATAATAATAATGATATAAAAATCAGAATCGTAAGCAAACCTCAACCAAAAACCGAAAATCTGAATCGCCCACCAAAAATCCCTTTTACCTTTCAGGCATTTTTGTAACTGCTTATTTAGATTATGATAGTGACTGAAAGCTCCAATTTCCAGGAAGGAAAGTGCCACTGACTTTACTGCGACACAGACTATGCACTGTGAAATTAAACTTCAAATGTTTTGCTTAACCACTGTGAGTCTCAGTTCCCCTGTGTGTGATTCTGACTGACTGGCTTCAGGAACAGTTCAAGACCTGGGAGGAGAGGAGAGGAAAACGCGGAGGAGAGCGGAAAGGAGAGGAGAGATGTTGTGAGCACTGGGGTTCCTCATGAGGAGGAGAGACCTGAGTCACACTTGGGCTCTGCCCAGCGCCTGCAGTGAGGGAGTGACTGCTTCCTGGATCCTGTCACTTTGTTATTTGCCTAGTGTAGCTCCTCTGAACAAGTTCACCTCTAATTCACAGAAAACAAATTCCTGTGATCATCCAGACCCTACAGAAACCCACTGTCCTTAGAACTCATCCCCTAAAATCAATACCAGTAATGCTGAGCACCGTGTGAAAGGCCACACTTGTTCCCCACAGGCCAGATGATGTGGATGGAGTCCCTGCAGTGCATGCTCTACCTCTGCTCCCCTTTGCTTCGCACTTTGCATGAGCTGGAGGAGCGGCAGATGCACATCGCAGACATTGCCCCTCACGACGTGACCAGGGATTTGATTCTCCTCAATCAGCAGCGACTGGCGGAGATGGAGCTCTCAAACCAGCTGGAGAGGAAGAAGGAAGAGCTGCGGATCCTGTCAAAGCACCTGGAGGAAGAGAAGAAGAAGACTGAAGCTCTGCTCTATGCCATGCTTCCCCAGCACGTGGCCAACCAGCTGAAAGAGGGGAAGCGAGTTGAGGCAGGTGAATGAACAGGATGCATTTGGGATGTGGGATTTGTGCATTA
The DNA here is from genome assembly GCA_013389985.1 of Dryoscopus gambensis. NCBI lineage: Eukaryota > Metazoa > Chordata > Aves > Passeriformes > Malaconotidae > Dryoscopus > Dryoscopus gambensis. The sequence continues at coordinate 38,074 of WEIT01039934.1, forward strand.
GGAGATGGTGATAGAGAGACTGGGGTTCTGGCACAGACCCTTTGCCACTGCTGTGGAGACCATTCTCCACTTGGTGACATTCTTGGGTAGGAAGATGACCCAGACCCCTAATCTCAATGATAATAAAAATAAGGCTATTCTTTCAAAGAAAGCTTTGAAAGCTCTTTGCCAGTATTGTTCCTTAGGTAGTGAAAGGTGGTAGTAGCTGCTCAGTCAGTGAACAAAATTCTGTGTTTCAACAGTAATCTGCAATTTTGGTTTTAACATAGGTATACAGGAAAACAAGGGCTCAGAAGTGAAGGGAATAAAGAAAGTGGTGTTTCCTAGAAAATTCTCTTAGTACCTCTATGCTGTCTGTAAACGCAGAATCACGATGATTCCCACTGTTATTAAGGGTAGCAATAAAATGCCTGAATTCCCTTTAGTAAGCACATATATCCAATTAAGGATAACAAGCCAAGTGTATCCTGTATGTGATGTGTTCCGATGTCTGGGTTGTTTGAGATGTGCAATGATTCTTATATTTGATACAGTCTTATATCGACACTTCTCCTTCGTCCCAGCACCCATTTATGAGTATTACAACTGATAGGTCATAGAATGATCTTTACAAACAAGTCTCAAACAGACACCATGATTGTCCAGCTAGTACAAGTACTTACCACTGCTCTTTCTGCCCACAGGAGAGTTCAAGGAATGCACTATATTGTTCAGTGACGTGGTGACCTTTACCAACATTTGTGCCCAATGTGAGCCTATTCAGATAGTTCTCATGTTAAATTCCATGTACCTGAGATTTGACAGACTGACCACGGTGCATGACGTGTACAAGGTAGGTACTGATCAAGAAAGGCTGAAGAAATTTTTGCTGTTCTTTTTTGTTTTGCTTTGGTTTTTTGCCTTTAAATGTACTTAAATCCTCTTCAGCACAGCATGATTTTTTTATAAACCATAAAATATTACCTATTTGTAGTGGCCACGCAAACTGATAAACAAGGGGAAGTGTGATTAAATCTGTTTAAAATTTTTGGACAGGAATGCAACTTCTATCATAGACTAAAGTCTCTTTCCACAATGCTAATATCAGAATGGCTGTTTTTTCATATATCTCTCTCCCTCCTATCTCAAATGTCTGTCCAACATGACTAATTTTCCTAGTCCCTTTATCTGAACTTGTTGTAAATAGGTCACTATCAGTAAGTGTCACCTTTGCTGGCAAATAACATTATAAACGATACCCAGATAATACCCAGACATTTTTTTTTTCATTTCATGGAGATCTTCAGCTATGGTATTGATCTCCTGCTGACCCCCAAAGAGCATCAATTAAACCTAGACTGTAATGTACATGTGATCTCCCAGTGGTGCTGGAAAGATCAGAGCCCTGTCTGGCCTATAAAATAGTGTTATTAACACTTCCAGAGTTACCAGATTTGATGTGCTGAAGAGCAGTTCCTAAGTTTCTGTCTGCCCCCAGCTCATGAAGTATTGAGGAAGGCAGAAATAGTAAAGGTTCGTGAAATCCAGATCTCATTCATTCCTTGCTCAGGCAAGGCTTGCAGTTCATCCCACAATAAATTGTACTGGGAAATCAGAAGCATTTCTTCCTTGGCAAGGAATCTGTATTCAATTATTGAAGCATCCAGGATATGGCCCACAGATTTTAGGATAAATTAGCATCATATTCTATCTAAATCATCCATCATGAGTAAATGATCTGACACTATAATAATCTCCTTTTGATGCCTGTATATAACTCCTATTAATATTGAGAGAGGTTACTGGGGTACAGGGAGCAAGGACAAGATTCCTATTGCAGGGAATTGGGAAAGAAATGAAATAGTGACACTGATCAAAGAAACTTGGCCCAAGCTTATAAACATCTAAAGTTAGTAATAAATCTTGTTAAATTAAATCTTCTAATATGGCTGAAAAATAATTAAGGTATCCATTTGCATTAGTAGCTTTTTACAGTTGTTTTTAGTTTGTTACAGAAAAGTACTGGCATCACTGTGGGTTTGGCTGTCTGATAGAAGGCGCGGACAGGAACACATTCTTTGAGATTGATGTGCTGAACAGTTTTAAGTCATTATGTTAATGAACAAACCCAAATATTACATTATGTTTTCGCTCTCCTATTGGTGTTAATTGTTAAGAAAACCAATCAATTCAATCTAAAAGATCTCTTGTTTGCTGATGATAAATGGGCCAGTGAAGTCTCATAAGAGCAGTTTAAAAAATTTCATTACCGTGTAACAGGCTTTTACAGTGGATTTAAACAATTAAGAATGTTTTAAACAGGTCTGCTCTATTCCCAGCAAAATTTCTGGTACAGGAACAAAATCCGAAGTATTTCTCAGCTACTTTAGCATGTATTTCAAGGAGACTGGATGCCTGAAGGAAGACAAACCCTTCAGCATATGTCTCACAGGCTGCAGCTGTTGTGGGAAAATAGCTGGTTGTAGGGAAGGATGCTCCCAAATTGCTTAGCTCACACTGTGTTCTGCCACATCCTGGAGATTGGAGGTTCCTTAATTTTGTGTGAACCCCTTAATCATAATCAGCAGTAAATAGGCTCCCTTGCTTTTGTGACTTTTTAAAAAAACAAATCTCTCCTAAATCAGAAATACGCTTTAGCACCAATTTTGAATTAGAGCTAATTAATAGCACTCATCCATCAGGTAACCTCCTAGCTCAGGAGGCTGTGCCTCAGGCTAGCTCTTTGCATATAGGTCTGCCCTGGGTAAGACGAAGGCAAACAGTCTGACACTTGCACAGCAACCCTTTCTCCTTAGGGATATCTAAAGTGGGTCAAGAGAGCAGGGACAGAATGCGTTGAAATTTTTAGTGTGGAGTGAAGGAAAGGATCTCCATCTCAAAGAAACTCATGTGTGCTAAAGCCTTTCAGTGACTGGAAGCATCTTTTAAGAGAAAGGGGCAGTTGGTGCAGATAAGAAGAGCCCTGAACAGCAAAACACTAACCTGAGCGAGACATACCTGGCATGCTCATGTGCTTGTCCCTCTCAATTAAAGGTGGAGACGATTGGAGATGCCTACATGGTGGTAGGTGGGGTCCCTGTGCCTGTACCCACTCATGCTGAGCGAGTTGCTAATTTTGCCTTGGGCATGATAATGGCAGCCAAAGGAGTACAGAACCCAGTTTCTGGAAATCCTATCCAAGTAAGTTAACACAAAGGTACATGTGTGTCCTGTCTGCTGTTTGTGCTGAGCTTCTGGTTACTGTATTGCAGCAGCACCTCAAAGAGCTGCTTCTGACTCCTCTGTGGCTTTGGGCAAGGCCCACATGGGCACATTTTTCATGAGGAGCTTCTCCCTTTGGATATTTGATATCATACTGGTGTCCAGTGTTGTGTTGAGATGAACTTTTAGGTGGCTGGATATCATTGAGAAAGATGTTAAATAACAAGTGACATTTTTGGGGGGTGTTTTATGTCTTTGTAAAGATTCGAGTTGGGATCCATACAGGTCCTGTCTTGGCTGGGGTTGTTGGAGAAAAGATGCCTCGTTACTGCTTGTTTGGAGACACGGTGAACATCGCTTCCCGCATGGAGAGCCACGGGGTCCCGAGCAAAATTCACCTGAGCTCCAGTGCCTATCAGTGAGTAACTGTGGTGGAAACTTTACCTGTTCAAATCCATGCTGAAATCCACTGCCTTGGCAGCTGCACCTTTCCGTGTAGATGGTGCTTAGTCATTTAAGCAGCTTGTGAAGGAAAATCACTGCTTGTAAAGAGTTTGATTTTTTCTAATTATTCCAAATGTACTTATATATAGAAGCAGAGGTTTGAGAGTCTCCATCCTAGAGAGCAAAATATTAAAAAAAAAAATTGTGATAGCTTATTTAGAAGTACTGATAAATTGATGTAGATGCCAGAAAGACAGTCAGAACGTTTAGAACATTTAATACCAAAAGCTTTAAAATCTCTCTGATGGAGCACCATAATTTGTAGTGAAACAGTTTTGTTTACACTTAGTAAGGATTAACTGCATAAACAGCTATCCTCTGCATGCTGTAATTTACTTTCCAGAAACTCATGTTTGTAAAAAATTAATACTGCATTTTCAGGAACTTTATGTATGCATAAAATCGGTATGCAAGAGTGGAAGCAAAGACAAACTACAAAGGAAGAAGCACAGCAGCATTATCTGGGCACGTAGGAATGGTGTTGGGAAAATGAGAACTCGGCTGGCACTGAAATGGGCAACAAAGTTCAAAGGCAGTCAGAGGAGTTTCTGCAATGTTAGAATATAAATAGAAACACGGACCTGCTGTGGCAGGTGACTCAGTGACAGTGCCCTGAAGAAAGGCTGAGTTACTCAAGGCCTCTCTTGCCTTGGACTTCATTGATGAGATCTTCAAGGTCCCTGCACCAATGGTCAGGGTTCAAGGAGCAGGTGAACTATGAGTATTGGAACAGGATCAGATCAGGGGTCTTTTGAGACACCTCAATCTACAGAAATGCGTGGGAGCAGAAGGGCTCTGAGGTAATGAGAGAGCTGGGTGATGGCACTGCAGAGCTGCTGGCTGTCAGCTTTGGAAGGCCGTGGCTGTCAGCACCATAGCAGCTGAAGAAAGACAGATGCTACAGCTGTATGGAAAAGAAAGGGGGACAGGGTGAAACTGTAGGCTGATCAGCCTCATGTCAGTCCCAGTGAAAATGAAATGGCTGTTTTTGGACACGTGAAAAAGGCAATTGGGAATAGCAAGTCCGGATGTAAAATAAATGAGTAAGTCATGCTTGACGGACCTGATTGCCTTCTCTGATGAAATGACTTGGCATAATTCTGTCTACTTGATAGTGGCTGCCTCAGTTCTTAATTTCTATTTACTGGTCAATAAGAACCCTCCACCCTACTGAGGTATTAGACTATGTGATCCATTAACTTTTGATCAGGCTGTATGTGTAAAGCTCCAAAAGCACAGCAGGCTTGAATAACAGTTGAAGCAAATCCTCAGTTGTTCACGAATTGAGACTTTTTCCCAGACTGTTGTGATTTGATCACTCAGCTCTTTTAAAATATCAGTGTCACTTTTACTTGTCTTGAATTTTCATGTGTCATTTTGCTTCTCATACTTTAGGTGCCTAAAATACAAGAATTTTGAGATTACTGAAAGAGGAGAAATAGAAGTAAAAGGCAAAGGGAAAATGCACACATACTTCCTCATTAGAAATAAATCTGCAACTGAGAATGAGATTATGGGAAGGCCTATGAAAGATTTAGATTGTGGCCATGAATCTGTTCAGTCCCTACCAGAAGGCAAGACTAAAACAATACCAAGTTCTCATCAGCCAGGTAGAGTGAACTCCACACATATTTTCCTCCTTGAACAAATGAACGTTAATACAATCCAATTAAATGTCCTTTTGTGTTCTTCTTTCAGCTACTCAGACTCAGCCAGAAAAGGATCAGACCCCAGCTATTGCAATGAAGTATGTTGATGGCCCTACGGACGCACAAAACAGCCTCAAAAGAAGAAATCAGATGAAAGTCGGAGATTTAACAGGTACTTATTTGGTTACTATCTCACAAAGACCACAGAGCTAGGAAGTAACTGAGGCTTCTGAATAACCATTATTTTACTCAAGCCAGAAATTCATGCCAACATATGCCCATTACCCATCTGCACACTCTTTAGGGCCAGACAAATTTCACCTTTGGAGCAAGGTGTTGATTGTGCACCAGGGAGAAAGAGGCTGACAGAGCTGTCAAACCCCAGAGCCCTTCTGGCAGTGCAAATAGAAGGGATAAACAGGGACAGACCCATGAACTGTTCATGTACACATCTTTTCCTAGAAAAAGTGTAGTTATAGGGGAGCCTTACGAACCCAAGAGAGACCTCAGTCCTCAAGCCAGACTGCTGCAGGAGTCAAAAGGATTTATTGCCATGCTCATGTTCTGTGACCAAAGTTCATTCTCCTTTGAAGCAGCTGATACTGAGAGATAACAGATTTGATGCCATAACAACCTAATCTAATTCGGCAAGTCTTCTAGTTCTAGTTCTGTGTTTTGTGGATTTTATACAGACTAAATATGTTGTTGCTAATTACTAGAAAATATTTTACTGCCTTCCCTCCCACCTGCTTAGATGTGGTAGTTAATCCAGTATGTGGTGTGCTGACAAACAGAAACCTCTCTGGTCTGTAAAAACTCACACTGCAGGCGTGTTTCCTTTCAGGCAAAACTTGTGATTCCAAAAGCGATGGGAGTCTCCATGGCAACCAGCATGCAGATGATGGTCCTCGTCCTCCAAACCAGGGGAGAGTCAAACCTGCTGCTGAAGAGCCACAGAATAGAAATGTTCGCTCTAATTTTTGCACTTTACTCTAAGTTTCTTACTTTTACATTAAACAGAGAAATTTTATTATGATTTTGTGCATTTTGCTGTTATGGGACTAATTTTGTATATGAGTACCACATGATTTTGTATTAAAAAAAAGAAAAAAGACATTTCATCACAGTTTTCAGTAAAAAAAAAAACAGTGGAGGAAATTTTTTTTAGTCAATCTACATGGGCCATATAATACTCCCAGTGGAGAAAGAAACCCTTGCAAGATGCTTTGAAAATGCATTTTCAGCCTGTGACACATCTTCAAATATCCCTGTATAAAAATCATGTGTTGGTATCTGATGCAGCAATCAAGAAAGAGGTGACTCATCCAGCTAGAAATATTCCTACTCAAATGAGCACTTGCCATAAAAGAAACATTCCCTGAAGTGACCATCTGTCTTGACTCCAGCACAGCCAACAACTTCCCCACGTAAGGTTAACAGAGTTCCATCTACGTTTTAACTGCAATAACAGCTTAATCTCTTAACAGATCTTTTGTTGGGTAAAGGCATCATGAAGTAAAAGAGCAGAACAGATCTAAAAATCAACCTGTATTTTTGCATCCTGAAGAGAGAAAAATGCGTACTTGATAGCACTGAACAGCAAAAAAGGGCACGTGTGATCTCTGAACCAGCCATACACGCTGTGCATAGAAGGACATGGAAATTAGGGAGTTACAAAGCATCGGATTTGTCACAACACTGAAGGACTGTTTGAGGCCTACAACCTATTTGAGACCTTCAAATGAGTTTCAAGTTTATTTCTCATTTTGTCACCCCAGCTGAACAGAAAAACAAGTTTCGGGACTGCAGAAGGAGACTGTCAGTGATGAAATTAATGTTGCTAATATAATTGAAAACAACAGCATTCAAGATCGACATTATTTACCTGGTGTAAGAGGCTGCTCAGCTGGCATACTTCCATGCTGATATATTCTTAGATTATACCTGATCAGAAATGGCAGAAAAAAATTGAAGTTCATCCATCAGGGATTTCAGACAGAGGAGCAAAAATACAATTGATATAAAGGTTGTAGACAATTTGGTGCATCATAAATTGTGCTCTCACTCCTATAAATAGAGCCTGGAGTAGGTGGGTGGCTTTGACAGAAGATGTGCCCTGCACACTGATTTATTATCTCTGGCTAAGGATGCAGGCATGAGACCAATGTGAACTTTGAGCAAGAACTCACTGGAGAAGGTGATAATGTTACTTCTCTCTAACAGTCTGGAGCATTACATTTCCACCTCTGTGTCCGCAGCAAGAGCGAGGCTCTTTAAACACCAGACAGAGAGCTAAGACTGATGAAAGGCATCTCCTCTTTATAGTATAGCCAGATGAAATTTCACCTGGTTAGATTTTTTTTTTTCAAATCTGAGGCAGGAGCTCCATAGTCCAGGAGCTCTGTCTACACAAGCAATTAATGCAATTAGAGCAGCAGAGGAGGATGCACAGAGTGAAACCATTAGTGCTGTTCTCCACACCAGAGGTGTTCCAGGGGCTTTGCTAGGTGTGGTCCCATGCAATGAATACCTCAGCTTTTGGAGCACCTCATAAGCACATCCTCTGACTTAGTTTCATCCAGAAGAGAATCATTTGTGTGCTGTGAGACCACTCTACACTGAGAAACAAAGTATGGTAAGTGGGTTTGAGCAGGAAATTCACTCAAGAGCATACTCCTGACTGACTGAAATTCTGTTTTAGGCACACCCTGTAACAGGAGGACTTTCCACCATACAGCTGAGCAGCACCATTCAGGGAGTTCAATTTTATGAATGGAAAGCTTTACTTATTTATTTGGATTTTGTTATCTAGGTACAGTTCATTGTTTTGGCAAGGGAGAGATCTACTGTACGTTGATGTTGCATATAAGGGTTATAATTGTTGAGCTGGGTACCAAGATTTCAAACATGGGATTCTGTGCTACCCTCAGACACACAATCTAAATATCACCTTCACCTTGGTAACTCCTCCCCATTGTCCCAGTGCTCATGGCTTTGTGTTTCTCTAGTACGACCACAGCTTAAGAAGACTTTCCTGAAGAATGAGAATACCCAATTTCTCTCTCACTTACAATGATGTAAAGGTGAAGAACCAGTTAAATCAGCACTGGGAAGTGACTGAAGTCAAGAAGGAGCTCCAACAAGACTTTTGTGTCTCCAGCCTAGAGATGTGTTTCAGTACTCTTGACTAATTGTGCGGATGGAACAGAGAACACATCATTTAACAAAGGGCAGTGGAGGACTCCGTCATTATTGGTATTTGCTGCAGAGATACAAAGCCACTTTAGTCCCAAGCACAATGTGGCACAGGAGTTTACACACATCTCTCTGTGGCCAGTGTGAATGCAGCAGGGATGCTCCTTCTGTCTCTGCTGCTCTTGCAGTCCCACACCTGCGTGGCTGAACAGCACTGGCCACTTCTCTGAACAAAAGGATTTCCAGTTGGAAATGGTCCAAACAGTCTGGCCACCAGTGAATAGGGCCTGGTATACATCCTGGGGTTTAATATAGGTATATTACAGAGTAGTTTTAGGTGGAAGCCCAGAGCTCCTCTGAACTTGTCTGGATCATCTTGGGAAGAAGAAAGAAAAGAACCATGGCTTAATTGTTGCCAGCGTCTCTCTGTCCTTTAACACTCGCTTTGCTTAAACCTGCCCTTCTTGCACTGAACAAACTATGGATGTTTAATATTGGAATGTTTTAATTGCCAGTAAGTGCTCCATGGTAAGTTACTTCATGCTGTACTGTGGTAAAAATGATGTGCTCAGTGGTTTCTCTGTGGCATCTGCTAAAATCTGGTTCTCCTGGAGGTGCAGAGCTGGGTCAAATCTGCACAACCGCTTCTAAAAATTAATGTGCCCGTGCATCATCGTGTGTTCTTAAATCTGTAGGCACTGCTAAAGATGGAAAAATATAATTCAAAAATAAATCTTTTCATTAATATACCTACTGCCATCTGTCAATGACTTCTTGGATTCCTTTTCCCTTCTACCTTTTCTGTTCTGTTTTTCCTCGAGGCCTACAAAAGTGCAGTCTTTGTGTCAGTCACATATCTACAGTGAATAAACAAAAAAAAGGGTGGTAGAAGAGAACTGCTGCTTCATGGATGCTGAAGCTTAGAAAAATTAAAAGTTGAGGCTTTTGAAAACTTCCTAAAGCATATGGATTCCCAAATCCCATTAAATCTGGTGTTAAAACATTAACTGTAAAAGTTTGGGTACCTTACAGGTCCAGGGGCCAGATTTTTCAAAGACTTTTGTTACTTTCCTACGTGAAAACAACTGGATTTAGGTGCTTAACTGAGCACATATGCAGTGTTTAGTTCCCAAAAATGATGCCTTCCTTAAAACATTTAAAAAGCACTTCCCTGTAAAGCCTTCTAAAATGGGCTGTTTACTAAACTTTCCAAACTGGAACCTCATTTGCTGAAGTCATTAACTCATTACTTCTGACATTACAATGCAACTCTGTATGGATCCAAGCTGGACATAAAAATACACAAATAAAATAGCAATGAAATTGCAATTATTACTTCAATGGTGAGAATACATTAAAAGTATACTTGAATACAAAATACCATGGTGAAATTCAAAACAAAAAAAGGAACACAGATTTTCATAGAACCATACAAGAGCATGGAAAATCCAGAGGGGATTTTTTTTACACCAAGTCTCTGCTTTCACCTTAGAAAATTCAAAACTTTAGACAGTGAGATGAAAATCTTCCTTAAAGTTACCTGTACAAACATCTACTATTCATGCATTCTCTATACAATATTCAATCATCAATGCTTCCTGTACATAAAGAAATAGCAGTGTGCAGTATTTTGAGTCCATAAATAGTTGTAATCAAAATAAACACATGGAATGCTATCTTTACTCATATGACTAGACTAACAAGCACTGCTCATTTTTTACAAGCTGTCTGTAGCTCTCTCTCACATTTATTTTGCACCTGCTTGCTGGATTTCTGCTAATGATTTTTGGTCTGAGCTGTGCTGAGAAGCCATTCCTGAAAAATTCTGATATTCACAGTCCTTCCTATTTTGACTTGGTGTCCAGCCTTTAGTCTCCAGCTGGATGAGCACAACAAGTCAGAAGCAGATTTGTAATCACATTTTCGTACCAATAAGTATTTACTCTCCTGTGCTGTGTTAGAGGTGAACTCACCCTTACTCTCCTGTGTTCACCTGCGAGAGGTGAACTCCAGATGGAGATAAACTCATTGCCAAGCTTTGCAGAAATTCAGGGCAACATTAACTGACTCTGTAATACCTCCTTGACTTTGCTGTATTAGCACTGTGAAGTTTGAAAGCTTTACCTACAGAGGAAACCTCACAGGCTCTTTGATAGTTCTTATTTTGTCATTTGCATCAGACACCTTCCTGTCAAGGGAATCAGCCGACCCAAGCGGTGACACGGTTTCTGCTTTTTGTGACAAACACACCAAACCCAGCTCCAACGCCCCGTTCACATCAGTCCTGAGGTGTCCAAGGGCTCCTTGAGACACGCTGCACAGAAGCACTTTGTGGCGGTACCTTTGCTTTCTGTGGGTTTCTCTCAGTGTCTGCGCTTCCAGCTGGCTTTGTTATGGCTTCCATTTCCGTGCTGAACATTGGGCCAGTGACCCGAAACGCGGCTGAGTGATGCTCTGTGGGCATCCTGCCAAAGCATTTTGCAGGAGAGGAACCTGACACACAGCTATCATTTAAGGTCAATTTATCTTGGGAATCAATGGGTCTTTAAAAATTCACCAGCTCACATATCCTTTTCAGTGATGGTCATTAGATGTTTTGTGCTCTGATTTTGTGGGCTTTTGAGAGAACCTTGCTTTTCAGCAAATGATGACATATCCACTGGTAAGAAGAAACTCACCGCCTTTACTTTACCCCTGGAGAAAAAAAGAGAAATCATTATGAGGATTACAAATGTATAAAACATGCAGAGAAAGTAAAAAAAAAAAAAAAAACAACAAACCAGCAACCCAGCAAGCAGAAAGTAAATGCTTTCAACCCTTGCACACTACTGGAGGCAGGATTTCATGCCATTCACATGGTCATCCCAAAGGACCGAGCATGGTCCTGTCTGCTGGAAGCATCTGCCTTTTCCCATCGAGTCTCACATCGCTCCATCACTGCCTGACCTGTGTGTACAAAGCTCTGTGTGCACAGAACCCTGGGGGTGCATGTGCACCCACAGGGACCCTTCAGTAGTTTTAGTATAATAGCCCTGAAAAGAGTTCTCAGCCTCTCTTATCCTGTATTTAAATATTTAATGGTTTTTTCATTTACCAAACACAGTGTGAATCCCTTGGTAGGAATAATGCTTTAGCATATATGAATTAAAATATTTTAGACATGCAAATTAGAGATGATTTGTTAGCAGTACTGGTTTTTTATTACTTGTATGCAACTGCACTCTACACAAATTCAAGGTGATACTTCTACTGAGTTAATTTTAAAGCAAAAATATTCATATCACATACAGGATTATAGCTTTGGAGCAAAATGTGAGGAAGCTACAATACACAAGGAATAGGAAAACCTGACATGAACCAGCATGCTGGGAAGCAAAAATGTGATCCTTGTAAAAAATTAAGGTTAATAAGCTTGCTGAATTAATTGCTAGAAATTATCTTGCTAGTGAAAAGCTAACTAAGATTGGTGTCTGTGTCAGACATTTGGGTGTATAACAGAAGCATCCACCACTAAGACCATAAAAGATACTAATTTTTTTTTGGTGTAAGAAACACAAGGCTTCATGCTTCAGGATATCAACCAGCCTACTGAGGCGGTTAGGTGAAAAGCTCTTTCCACAGCCATTTCTCCTCCTGAAGCAGCCAGCAGTGAGTGCACGTGAGTCAGTGTTCAGCTTGGCAAGGCAGCTCTAATGACGGCGATAAAATCGTCAGCGCTGCCGTTTGGCCACGGGGCACCCGGTAGGTCCCCAGGCATTCGATGTAACAGATCTGTGCTGCTATTTTGATTGCTTTGAAAGCTCTCTCCTCTCATGAGCAAGCAGCAGCATTTGCCGCTGCCACCCCGTTCCTGCACGCTGCCCCCGTGTTTCTGACCATGCACACCTTCCACGTGAGCTGGCTTGAGGGCAAACTCCCTGGAAGTGTTCATGTGCACTGAGAGTCTTCAGTTTCCCTGGACCCAGTAGAGTGTGTGCAGAAATCCAGAGTTACGGGGTCAGGGTGCTTTGGAAAATGACACGAGTTCCCTGCCAGGGACTAAATTTAGGTGTCTAACTGCTGTAAAACATCTGACCCTGAAATGTCCTTACAAGAAAACCCAGGTGCCTCTGAAAGCTTGGCCTGTTGTCCCCTGCAGCCTCTCAGAGAGGAGCTGGACCCCAAATCAGCTTTGCACAGGGAGTGCAAGGGGCTGGGCACTGGTCTGCTCTGAGGACTTAGGGGTACAGAATAAAAGCTGTTGTGATGTGCCATGCACAGGTACCTCCACACAGGTGACACAACCCACAGCAGGTGCCAGCCCCTGGGGTGGCCACTGGAGTCCTGCCCCAGGACATGCCTGGGCAGGTGGGCAGAGCCATGGACTTCTCCCTGTTCAAACACATGCTTTGAGGCCATTTGGATTATTTTCCTTTTGAGCACAGCACGATTGGGCTGAACCGAGGAATCAGCATGAATTCCCAAGGTGGATATATCAGCAACAGGATGTGGCTGGGCTATCATATATCACAGTCTCATTACTGCTGGTTCTACCTGTGGTTGTTGTCCTGTGTTGGAAAGCTTCTCATCCATGAGCAGACACACTCAGGGCTGGTCCAGCAGCCATTTCACTTAATTTAGAAGCTGTCCTGAGACTACTTTTTGCAAGGCTGAAAGCATTAACTTGTAATCCTTCAGTTACAGGGGAAATATGATACAATACAACTAAATGCATAAGCCACAGTAATCACACTTCTAATGGCATAGTGCAGAGTTCCTTGGTAATTCCATGCTTTTAGTTCAAAGTTTAAAAATCTCTTTCAAGCTTATCTTGTCAGAACATCACATCAATTTGCAAAACTGTGCCTGGCTTTAACAGAGCAAAGATTTCAACCCCTTTCTCTCTCCCTCAGCTTCTCTTTCTACAGCAAATTTAACCTGCCACCACTGCCAAACCTCGTGCATTGTAGGGAGGAGAAGGACAACTTCCTTAGAAGAGGTCTCCTGTCTGCTCAGGGCCCATATACATTCAAACAACAATTTTGCTGATAGCATACTAAAACCCAGAGCAAAGCCCATATATCTTATTAGGTGAAACCCATGACCAGCTCAGGCAGGTGATGCTGTGAAGGCAAACCAAACCTACATGCACTTATAGACATGCTCCTGAAACAGCTTCATGTTTCTGGAGTGGCTGTAGGAGAGACAACTGGCTGGTGATTTTTCAAGCCCTTTCTCCTCTTCTCTGCTGAGCTGTGCTGCACCAGGAGGGGCCAGGGGCTGGGCACTGCCTGGCACCTCCAGGAGCCCATGGCTTGGAGGTTTCCTGGCAGCCCAGTGGGAACTTGTGCTGGAAGGAGCAGGAGCTGGCGAGACAGTGGGGTAGCGTCTCACAGTCATGGCAGTATCTGAGAAGCAGAGAAAAAAGCAGAGCTAGAAACAGTAACAATAACAATAACAACAATAATATAATGACAGCTCAGATATCCTCAGTGTATGTTTGGAGAGTGACTTTTTACATGGGCATATAGTGATAGAACAAGGGGGAGCAGATTTAAGCTAAAAGAGAGGACATGAGATTTTAGGAGGTGAGACACTGGAACACGTTGCCCAGAGAAGTTGTGGGTACCCCATCCCTGGAAGTGTTCAAGGCCAGAAAGAATGAGTCTTTGAGCAACCTGGTCTAGTGGAAGGTGTCCCTGCCCATGGCAGGGTTGTTCACACTAGATGACGTTTAAGGTCCCTTCCAACCCCAAATGATCTATCATTCTATTTTTAATCATTTTTTGGGTGCTCGAAAGTGTCTCGTATATGGTGAAGCTAAGAGGCAGAGAAGGCCAGACAGCCCCTTTCAGGTCCCACCCTTTGCCCTAGAAGGCAGCTGGAGAGGAAGAGCCATAGGGTTAGAAAGCACTCTGCACAGCTTTCCCACTTGCTGAAAGACCAGGGAGCTATTCCCAAGCTGACCACATCCTTACATCCAGCAGCCCCTGAGGCCTTCAGGCTGGTAACCTGGCCACTGGGTCACTGCGGTTGGCAACAAGCACTGTTCCATCACAGCACCCCTCTGGCTGCACGTAAATCCACTACTGCTGGTCAGCCTCTCATCTTAGTCCTTCACACAGATTTGTCTCCATGAAAACTTGTGGGGCCGTTTCTCCAAAACTTCTCACCAAGCAACATTTTCCTCTAATTCCCACTTCATTAATTCCTCCAGAAATCCCAACCAGACTTCTATAACTGAGGAATATCTCCATTTTTCTCCTCTGATACAACTGCGAAGGGACTGTATTCCTATATATTGACCCCCCTCTGCCTCAGTGAGAATTAACTGCATTATCAGCAAAAATAAACTGCACATCTGGCATGATGTATGCAGCCAACCCAGCATTATTTGTTATTACTCGTAGCATTTTTATCATCTTTTACTAAGGCAGGATGGGTTATGGCATGGTTACAAGTGCTGGCCCTTTTCTGCCTGGAACAGGCATGTGGAGGAGAGTCCATGCCTGCGAAAACCCAAAGCAGAAAGTCAAATTCCGCTTACGCAAACGGAACTCTTTGAGTTGAATCCTTTGAGCAGCAGCAAAATACTCCACTAAGCTCAGCTGGGGGGATGCACCCTAAAAAATCCCGCGGAGCAATGCACGCAGTGCTGGTGTGTTTGGTGCGAGCGCAGAACGAGGCCAGAGCATTTCCATGGAGTTAACCATTCAGCCGGCCGGCAGCTCACCCCCTTGGCTGCGGACAGGGCGCAGCCGGGCTGGCACATCCTGCATGGCAGTGCCGGGTGCCACGGAGAGCCCGAGGCAGCCCCGCTCGGTACCTGTCTGCTGCCTCAGCGCCGGCGCGGCCGCGGCGCTTCCCTGCACGGGCGCTGGGGGTGCAGCCGCTCCTTCCCCCGCGCTGCCGAGGCTCCGCACATGGTTCCCATCTCCTCCTGCCGCCCCTCTCTCCGCCGGCACAGCTCTCTGCCCGCAGCCCTGCAGCTCTCCCTTCAGGGCCCTGTTTTCCCTCTCCAGCTTGTTGATCTGGGAGCGCATCTTGCGGATGAGCTGCAGGAGGTGCGCGTTGCCCTCCATGCCGCCCCGGCACTGCCCCTGCCCTGCAGAGGGGCTCCTCCGCCCGCCGCGGGCAGACCCTGCCCTTAAAAGCCTCTGGACAATGGGAGGCCCTCCCCGCACGGGCCCGATCCCGGCGCTGGGAGGGCCGGACCGAGCTGTCAAGCTGCTAAGAGAGGGCCATGATTTATTCATTCGGGGGCTCGCGTTTCAGAGCAGAGCCGGCCTCTTCCCCACCGCACAAATCACTGTCCACACGGCATCGCTGCCCCAGCGAAAACCCGCCCGCCCCTCGCCTGCCGCTTGGTTTTCTCCGCACCGCCGAGGACAGAGCCCAGTTCCTTTGGTTTGCCCAGAAAGGCCAGTGATCATTTCCATGGCACAGAGACATGGCTGTCCTTTTGCTTGGCAGTAGATCATCTCTCCGTTAACACCAGGTGAATTACAGTTTTTCTCTCTGTGCATCTGGAATTGCAATTCCAGAATTAGCAATTTCTCACAGGAAAATTAAATTCCTAAATGAAAGCTGATATGGTGCAAGAACCCCGCTAGTAATGACATGTGCCGACAGCTGTGATGGACAAGCAGCTACACCAAAGCTCTCCTGGAAGGCTGCAGCAGAGCCTGGGCCCTCTCTGGGCGCCCAGGGAGGCTCGTGTGAGTGGAGAGCCTGCACGAACATCCCAGGAGTGTAACGAGAGACAGACCAGGCATGATTCTTGCATTAGCAAAAGAAACACAATCCCCTGTGTTTCTCTCATCGCCTGGTCCCTAAAGCCATCTTTCTGCTGGCAGCAAGATGCAAAAATGTGTGGAGCAGTCTTCCCGCTCCCCAGAACCTACTTCGAAATAGAGAACTGAGAATGCCAGAAAGTCAACAGGGAAATAATTTAACACACCTTTTGCTTTGAGGCCATTCACTTCCCAATAGCTCAACAGTGACTCAGGAATATCTGAGAGAGGAAAAAAAGACTTTTTCAGCTGTGTGCATTTCCCCACTCTGCTGCTGGAGGCTGGGGGAAGAAAGGAAAACTGTTGTGAGATGCTTCAAACATGAGATGACTCAGTTTTACTTTTTCCTGAGGTGTCAGAAGGGCTGTCGTGAGGAAGCCAGCAGGTCCACAGGGAGGTGCTGCTGCCCAGCAGCTGCTGGGAAATTGGACAGAAACTGCTGGAATTGAGACAAAACCAGCAATGGCAGTGAAGGCATGCCCTGGGGCATGTCCCCCCGTGTACAGTGCTGCCTTCTTGGAGCAGCATCCTCAAAAAGTGCTTCACGAGGACGAAGTGTTTCCCACAGGCCCCGCTGTGCTCACTGCCCCGCTGACCTAGAGCCACGTGCTGTGCGCAGCAGGGGCAGCTGGGACTTGCTGCAGGGATACACAGCTGCGCGGATTTTTCCAGGGACCCAGGCACAAGGCTGGGCACTGGGAGCCACAAGAGTCACTGGCAGCCCTGCTGTCACCTCCTAGGAACCTCTCCAGAGGGCTCTGCATGGTTCAGGCTGCATGCAGAGAGGTGGAACAAACATGAGTTCTCAGGCTGCAGATGAAGCCCACAGCACTCATACATTTGACTTGGGCTTGGACCGAGGCTTAATTAACAGTGTAGGTGCCCCTGTGCTGGGGATAATGTTTAGGGATGGGCCTATTTCTCCAGCAAACAGATCAGGCACTGGAGCAGTGACAGCACTCATGTGTAATTATAATGTTGCTGCTGATCCTGCAGCTGGCAGGTTTGGCTGGGCAGGGGACACTTACCAGCTCAGCAATTAGTTTATCCCAGCTGTAGCTGAAGACACCTGCTCCTCTCATCCCATGCCTGCTGCTCCTCTGGAACCAGACCGGAGCAGGCATAGACCTTTTGATGCACCAGAAATGTCTGAGGAAATTACTTTTGTCTTGTGACCTCGTACAGGTGCTCCTGCTGCAAGGGCCAGATGACTCAGGAGTTTTGGACAGTGAAAACCTGGAAAAGCTGCCTCTGCCACTGGGCTGACCAGTGTGTTCCCTGTAAGCAGAAAGAGCTCCATGCACCCAACCTTGTTTTTTGTAAATTCAGTGGGGTCCAAGACGTGTGCTTACCCTGCCAGCTCCTGGATGCTGCTGCTCTGTGTGCCACAGGTGGGAAACATGCTGGGTGCCTCTTAGCCATGACACACTGGCAGGCTGCAGATTTTGGCCAAGTGTATCTTCAGTGTGCCTTCCTGAGCCTCCTGCAGATGCCTATAGCTGTGTGGTTTTTGCTATAAAACACTTCAAGTCTTTTACCAGAAAGGGCAATTTCTCACACCTGAGATGCTTTGGCAAGTTGTGCTTAGTGGGATACTGATCCAGGTAAAATTGTTTTCACTTTCAGTCATATCCGAAGCTCTCTGCTAAGGAGAAAAACCAAACACAGTTTCTGGCAGCTGCTGGGCTCAAGGAGCCCCACAGCAATATCTGTGTGGCTGCTGGTGCATGTGCTCTGTCTCAGTGGACTGTACGAACTGCATACCAAACAGTACTGCAGCAGAAAACCTGTAAACAAAACACAGAAACCTTGTGGAGCATCTTCATCCAACACGTGGGAGCTCAGCTCTGTGTTCTGCCCTGCCCAGCACGGTGGCGTGCAGCAGCTGTGTGTGCGCGGCTCCTGCAGGGGCTCCCTGGGGAAGGGCTGCGCTGAGAGCAGTGCGGGGACAGTGTGAAAGCTGCCTCCAGCAGGAAACAGCACCTGCACAGCCACCACCGCTGCTGAACAGTTTTTGTAGCTGTCTCACCAAATCCCTCTTGGCTCCCCTGAGGTTAGAGAAATAAAAAAATCAGAAAGGACTCATTGCTACTCTAGTATGATGATTTCTTTTTAGCATATCACTACATTTTGTCCTGGAAAATCCATCAGCAGCAGGTGTGTGGATACTCTCTCTGACATGCTGCAGCCGAAGGTGTGTCCTGCCTCCCAGTGGCACGGGAGCCCCTGTGCAGAAAGACAGAGCCTCCCTTCTCTGGGGCTAAACCCGGCCAGCAGAGCACAAGTGCTGGCATGGCACCTCCAGCCTCTGTGGGGCAGGATGGGGGAGAAGCACAGCAGCCCATCTACCCCAACAAAATCTTGGGGAATAGAACAGCTCACAGGTCCATCACCCCAGCACCAAACCTGAAGCCCAGACCTCTGTCAGGGCTGAAGTCTCCAGGGAAGGTTTGCTGTTAATCAGCCTCGAATGTCAGCAGCACTGGATTTATGCATCCTATAAAAAATTAGCGAGCAAAAGCATAACAGCAGCTCTGGTCAGGGTCAATGCCAAACCCTTTCAATTCTCACTGTGCAAGAACATCGCTGTGCCCTGAGTCCTTGCTTGATTTCTGACTTTGACACGTTTAATGCTTCATCGTGGTGCAAAAGAGCCTAATTCTCTTCTGAATCTGGCTGTACAACTCAAGGAGGTAAAAAAAGCTTATTTCAGTGGATTTAAAAAATAACAAAAAGGTATTTTTTGTGTGCTGATTCTGTTTTGCTGACACACTTCTGATAATTTTCCTTCTGTACATCTGAAAGGACTGAATAGGTTTAATGTCCAAACTGGATCCCATATTGGCCTTCTTTCAGTGTCTTCTCCATTTAAATGGAAAAGTAAGAGGTAAAGAGTAAATTTAAAGAAGCAAACATCTTTTTCCAGTTTTCATTTCCTCCCCTTTCATTCTTCTCAAAGCTGCCCCGCACCGAGCGGCCTCCCCGGGTGCCACCCGTGTGTCGCACACCCCGAGCAGCGTCCGGCACTCGCCGCTTTCGCTCCCAGCTCTTTCCGAGCACTCTCGGGCTGCGGCTCCCCGGCAGAGTGACCATTTCCCAGCGGGTTGGCAGGACGGGCCCAGGAAGGCAGGATGCTCTGTCCTTGACACTGAGGGGGGCAGAGGAAGCGGGATAGCTGAGCGGGAGGGGGCATGGGGACGCGGGGCCAGGGGCTGCCGCGGGGCACGGGCACGAGCAGCAGATTCGGGGGAAGCGGAGCGGGGCGGGCAGAGCCCCTGGAATCTCTCCCCAGCCTCACGTGTAGCCGGGCGTGAGCGAGTGCCAGCCCGGCTGCTCTCCCTGCCAGAACGAGACCTTGCCTTCCTCTCATGACTAATTAAACGCTCCCTTTTAACCACGGCTGAGTGGGGACTGTTGCTCACAGCGGGTGCAGCGAGGCTGTTGTGGGGAGTGAGCTGTACAAGCTCCCAGAAACAAAGCAAGATGGCAAAAATTAATTATATGCATAAAGCGTTCTCAGGTTTCAACATCTCATTAGGTAATGATGGCACAAACTTATCTGATTAGTCTGTTAAAAGGTAATTGTTTAACTTATTAATGTCTGTTAAGCATCCTTTTCCTTTTGCAAGGACCATTTGCCTGACTGTGCCCTAACTCCCACGTGTATGCAGAAAATCCCACATGACCCATATTAAAAGAAGCTTTGATTTTGAGCATTCAGGGTTTCTGAAGGGGGTCTGAATTTTAGCAGGGGATGCTCAGTACTTTTGAAAAACAAGGCTTAACCTGAAAATGGGAAATAGAAACACCGAGATACATGAGTCACATCTGAAAACCTTGGCTATGGTTTTGGACTGGGCTGGCATGAAGTAAGGCTACAGAAATGTTTCAGACTTCTAAGAGAGCACTTCAGGTCTCCATGTTGCATTTCCAGGGTTCTGGGTCTCTGTCCCTTTAAATGGATCCTCAAGTTAGTGTGGAATAATCAGAATTAGTCTCTTTTATGCCAGCCCCCTGCAAGCACAACATATGCTACAGAGTACAAACCCGTGCCTCATGCAAGAGAATCTTTATGCTCAGCTGGAAATTTTCATAATGAGGAGCTCACAACTGGCCCCAAAGTTACCTGCACATAGCTTGTGATAACTTTCAAATTAGAACAAGCCCTCACTCATGGGAGAGAGCCTCATGATTACACAGCAGCCCCAAGAACAAAATCCATCCTAAAATTAATAATAATAATAATATTATTATTATTTCTTACTCTTTCTTTTCTCAAGCAAAACACCCCATATCAAATGTGAGTATATTTGAATCCCTGTAGCTATAAGGTATCACACTATATGCAACCTGTGCAAAGACATCTAAACCACAACTCAGAACTACAGGGAATGCCACCTGGCATTTGCAGGTCACAAAAACGTATCACAGGGTAAGTAACACCCTCTCAGCTGCTCCTAACCAAAAATGAGTGACTATAGCTAACTGAAGCAGCATATGGGGAGCACAGCTTAAAAAGTAGCTTCTACAAGATGGGGGGGGGGGGAAAAAAAAAGGAAAAAAGGAAACGTGCTGCTGTTCACGGTGAGATGTTTATACTGAGAACTTCAAGATGCTCTAGTGAGTAATGAAAGACCTCAACAACCTGGACAGAGGTGTCAGTACTTATGATTGCACTTTTGCATTACTGAGAATTTTCTAAAAATACCTGTACATTGTCAGCTCAATGAAAGGTTACAAACCACGCACATATCTCATGTAGGCTACGACTCCCAGCTCAAAGGACACTCATTTCCCTGACTCCCGCCTTACTGTGCCTCAGAGATGCTCGTGAAGGCATGGGACACGCCCAGGGTTGATCCCAAACCTCTGTTGGGTACAGCTCCCCTGAGGGGCAGCAGCACCTCCTCCCACAGTGCCATGAGCCACAACTGCTTGTCCTGCAATGTTTTTGCATCTTGAGGCTATGTGAAATACACACACCACTTACTGGAGGCGCTCCCAGATGAATTCTTTACCATTCTGCCTTAAAACCACTCAATACTCTTTTGGCCTGATAATCTACATTCTGTGGCAGCTTTCCCCTAACACTGCTGATATCATTGTACTTTTACTTTCTCCCATCTCCAAATG
The DNA here is from genome assembly GCA_013389985.1 of Dryoscopus gambensis. Classification (NCBI taxonomy): domain Eukaryota; kingdom Metazoa; phylum Chordata; class Aves; order Passeriformes; family Malaconotidae; genus Dryoscopus; species Dryoscopus gambensis. The sequence continues at coordinate 59,528 of WEIT01039934.1, forward strand.
CTCCAACACACGCCTCGGAGGTAGGAAAGTTACTTGATATTTTCCATAGCTAATATTTCACCAAGGAACTGTGCTGGACTTTTCTTGAAAAGAATAATAATGTTCTCATTTCCTCCCCCAGCTGCCCAGAGCTGCTCTCTGTGGGCTGCGAACAAAAACAGGCTGGAAGGGGCTGTGCAGGGAGAGCTGTGGGCACCCAGGCTGGGGTCTGCATGGTCTGCCACTGGCCACGAGCCCACCCTGGTCTCTCAGGGGCTGCCTCAGCCCCAGTGGGAGCTGGTGTGGAGGGCACGGCCAGAGGGACCAGCCTCGTTTGGAGCAAACTGCACATCCCTGATTTATTTTGAAACAAATGCATCACTTTGGCATTTCCCAGAGTTTCCCCTGCTTTACCGAACTAAAATTATTCTGTTCAGTTTTAATTAGCAAATAATTTCAGTTGTGTTTTGCAGTAAGAAGTATTCTGTGTTTGAAGTACGAGAGATCAGCCCTGAAGGAGGCAGTGCAGCAGAGCTGTGTGAACGGCGGCTACACCGGGTTTGTAACGAGGCAGGGGATAATGATCCTGGGGCCTTGTGATCCCAGTGTCCCAGCCCTGGCAGCTTGGACACCGCACTGGCTCCAGCATGTCTGATCTTGGGGAAGTCCCGACCCACTGTCCCCAAACTCCGTGTTCACACTTTGATGTCCCATGAGCTGTGTTCTGCTCTGGTGCAGAGCAGCTGTGCCCATCACAGGCTCACCTGAGCCGGCAGAGGCTGTGCCCATCACAGGCTCACATGAGCAGGCAGAGGCTGTTCCCATCACAGGCTCACCTGAGCAGGCAGAGGCTGTTCCCATCACAGGCTCACCTGAGCAGGCAGTGGCTGTTCCCTTCACAGGCTCACCTGAGCAGGCAGTGGTTGTTCCCTTCACAGGCTCACCTGAGCAGGCAGTGGTTGTTCCCATCACAGGCTCACCTGAGCAGCAGAGTGGCTGTTCCCATCACAGCTCACCTGAGCAGGCAGAGGCTGTTCCCATCAGAGGCTCACCTGAGCAGGCAGTGGTTGTTCCCTTCACAGGCTCACCTGAGCAGCAGAGTGGCTGTTCCCATCACAGCTCACCTGGGAGCTGAAGCCAAGTGGGTGCTCTCATGCAGAGAGCTGGCCCATGGCACCTTGGCTGCTCAAAAGACCCCCAGGAGGTTTTCTCCTCCCTGTTGCAGTGTGTGCTTACCAAAGTGGGACCTCACCTTTCCTTGTCAGGATGTGTGTACTTGGGGCCACTGCAAGAGCAAAAGAACCTCAAGCAAAATAACAAAACCCTTCCCACTCCATGCTGTGGCTTCCAGACAGCAAAGTGATGGCAGAAGGAGCAGGAAACTGGTGTGGGGCTGGGTGGTTTGTGCCAAGTGGCTCCTGTCCAAGCAGCTCATGTGACAGCAGAGGGCATGCAGCAGTGGTGAAGCTGAAGGTCCCTCCTGGTCATGGTCGTAGTTCTACATGGGCTTGGTTGTTCTTTGCCTTTTGGATTAGTTTTAATGTCTCTCAAAGCAATTCTCTTAAATGGGAAACGCATTCTAGTTTGTTTGGTTTTTAAAATTTTCTATGGCTTTGAAGGCTTTCCCCCAAACCCTATTGCTTTGTTCTCATTTGAGACTTGATTTAAACATCCTTTGATTCTAACTGCCTAGGTTCAGAGCTCACTTCATGGTTTTATTTGTTGTGAATGTGTATCACTAATTATTTTTGTGATAATCTAAATATGACAAGAAAAATCTTTTGCATGGATACCAAACTTGTAAAAAATTGGTAAACACATTCAAGTTCATAGCAGATATCCTCGATAGATCATCTGTCTTGAAGATTCATCCTCCCATGTTACCTGGGAGCTGAAATATTGAGTAGTCATTTACCAGTTGAAAAAATTTTCAAACTGATGTAAAGGGTACCCGCAGCCTGGAGCTTCTCAGCACATGTGGGCCAACAGTTTTCATGCTGAGATCAAAACAGCCACAGTTAAAGCTACGAATGGACACAATTTCATTTCTTTCCAGATCCAGGCCCATGCATGGCCAGCACACGGGCAGCGTGTCTGGAATATGAATGGTATAGATCATCCCCTTCCATTTCTCTTTTGGATATCATCCAAAAATAAAATTTAAAAAAATAGTCCTCTTCAGATCAATATTATGTTGCCAATATAACATCTCTGCAGTGAATGTTAAGATATAATTACCCTGTAAGGAATGATTCCTATTAAACATTTAATACATCTCCCTCTAATTGAAATTTAAGCCTTTGGTTGTGGTCGGGTGTCACTGAAGATGTGATTAAACATAAAATATGTATAACACTTAACTTCTTTTGGGGTGTTGAGATAGCTTCCACTAAGTAACAAACATGAATAATTTCTTTTGCACTCTGTAAAGTTTTTAAAGAAGCTCAATTTGAGTCTGGCATGGGCAGATCTCCTTCCTTGGATGAAAAGCAATCTTTCACCAGCTTTGCCTACAGCACCAGGGGGATGGGCCTCCTCCAGCTGGAGGAAAAGGTATAAGAATAGACTGTGAAATAATTTACTGGAGAAAACCTCAGCTCCAAGAACAGCCAATCATGATCTTGAGGCTGCCCTAGAGCAAAAGAGTCTCAAAGGGGAGCTTTTGGTAGAAAAGAAAAAATGGTGCAGACCTCATGTAATCCTAAGAGTTTAAAAAGCAGCAGTTGTATGAAGAGCCTTTTCCTACAGCATCACAGACAGGGTGGGTGTGGGATTCAGTGCTACACATCTGACTTCTGCAGTTTGGGTTGCTGAATTTTGTCATGGCAAAGGGCCAAACCCCGTCCTTGTAATCATCCTACGGCCTCACAATGCGTCCTGCAATTCTTTCATTCTCTCCCCTCAAACACTGGGACCATCCACGGTCTAATGCTTTGTTTTCTCTCCCTGCTGCTGCCTTGGTTCAAAGCTAATGTTTGTGCTAATTGCCTTCACCCGACTAAGTTTAAGGTGTGTGAACACAGCAGGAGGGGAAGAGCCATCTGGAGCAAGGACCCAGCTACACTCATCTCTAACACCAGCAACAAGGCAACTCCAGAATATGGGCTGGTTCTCAAGCCCCAGAGGAGGCTGCAGAGCTGGTTGCTTAAAATAAACCAAATCCCACAGCCCTTGGACTTACTCATGAAACTCATTTTGTGTGCAAGCTATTGAGAAAACAATCCAGGGATTTCCTTACCTCTGCTTCACAGACCACAGCTTGGCTTCAGCGCAGCCTGGCACCAGCCTGCAACATTCCCGCAGTGCAAACCATCTAGTTATTCCCAAAGATGGCCAACAACAGATGTAGCTGCTCATTTCTTGTGAACATTAATTAGAAACAGTCTGTCTCCAAATCACCTTGATGGCTTCTGAAGTACCCACCCATAAACACAAATTGTCATAAACACAAAATGAGTCCAGTGAGACCAACAAACCAAAGGACAAGAGGACTCTGTGCTCACTTACCTCTCTGTATGGTGCAGCCCTGCTGCCACCACTGATGACATATATATATATATAATATATATGGGTTCCTCTCCTATTATATATGTATATATATATGTATATATATACGTATGTATGTAAAACAAGGCNCTGGTAAAACTTCACCTACCACTATATATACACAGCATAAAGCAAGTTAAAATTTGGGCCAGACATCATTCCCTTCAGTAGACTGCTCGTTCTGCAGAGCAATGTCCGAAGAGCAGAGCTGGGCCTGTCAAGGGGAGGCTGAGGAGGGCCCAGCTCCTGTCCAGCTGTGTGGCTGACACTGCTGTGCAGTGGCCAGCTGAGAACTCAGGCTCTTCCCAAGCCCCAGGTGAGGGTCACGGTGTCCCTGCACTGATGCTGGAGCAGAGCCATCCCAAACCATGGTGTGCCTGTCCCAACCACTCCCCTCCTTCCCCCACCAGGCAAGGACACTGGGGGGATTTTGAGCCTTAGCAAAGAATTCTGGAAAACTCCTGATCTGCTGAGTGAGACAGCAGCAGGTGCTGGCAGCACCTGCAAGCAGGTGGAGGCCGGGCAATGGCACCTCTACCTTGCATCCAGAGGTGGGGTGAATTCAGAGGCCACCCTTGGCTCTGGCCTGCAGGGCCAGGCTGCAACTCCAGCTGAGATGCACCAGTTGTGAACTTGGGGTGTTATGAGAAGAGACAGGAGGATAAAATGAGGCAAAACACTGGAAAATTCCTCCTGGTACTCCCAGGTAGAAAGACACAGCACTGGCCTCTGTCCTGAACAAACCTGTGGAGGCTTCAGAGTTATCCACCAGAGCTTCTCCAGGGAAAATGAGCTAAACAGAAAAAAACAGCTTAGCAGAATTGTGGGGACTGTGTGCACAGGAGAGAAGAATTCTAACACACAGGCACTATGAGCAGGGACTGCTGAAAGCAGGGATTTTCTATGCATGAACATTCAGGGAATTCCTCAGGTTAAAGGGAACTCCTAAGAACTGGCAGAATCACTCCACCTTATCCCAACAGGACGCACAAACTGAAACAAACATCTCACTAAATGCACAAGTTTCCCAACGTGCCCTGGGCAGAATCTGGGACTATGAACTGCAAAGGAAAAATCACAGTTTCCTCAGCCTCAAGCAGGAGAACTACACCAAGCCTGTTTCTCAGGGTGACTTCAGTTTGGGGCCATGGAGAGAATCCAAAGCCACATTCTGCAGATGGTCATAAGTGTCTCTATCAGCATCCAAAACATGACAGACAGCCGGGATGCAGGAGGCATCCTGATCTCCACCACTCTGGAGAGTGCTGTCCCAGGAATGAACCAATGCACAGACCTTCAAAGAGAAAATTTTATGGACGCTTTTATACACATACACAAATATTTTAATATAATGGTAACTGAAATGTTATCCATATTCTTAGTACTGTCATAATTAACTAAAAAGATATTTTTTTAAATTTTGTAAAAATGACATATTTTACACATCTTCTATTTACAAATGCAATATGCTTAAATGTTATAAAACATCCACTCTGACCTTTAAAATATAGGTATACTAGGACTTAGTATTAGATATATTATAATTTATAGCAAACTTAGGGTTTGCTGTGTACCTATCTGTTCAATGGGAATTTCTTAATCAGCCTGGCTTAATAAAGGCTGCTCAAAACCAAAAATTGACAACAAAAAAGAAAAAAAAAAAAAAGAGAGGGAATGTGCAAATATTGGGGCAGGCAAAAAAATAAAAAAAAGAATTCTCAAGATTGCATTTTTAAAAATAACACTGTGAAGACTTCCAATAAATTAAAATCTTAACCCTCAAAGCCTTTTCCTGGTATTGTCCATGTTCGACTTGATTTTCAGTCCTATTAATCTAAAAGGAAAAAATATCCCAAACGACAAAGACGAAACCCCACCCCAGACACCAGATCTTCCTGAGGCCGTATGTTCCCCATGCTGCAGTCAAGCATCAGGATTTGCTGGAGTGGTTGCTGCTGGCACAGAGGAGCTGGCTCTATGGATGACTCGTGAATACGTGCGCTCCATCCCTGGATGTTTTGCTGAGTCCTCCTTGTATGCAATCTTTTCAGAAAAAAGACAAAAATAAGCGACAGTGAGAGAGAGCTGAATAGCTTGGTGTCTGAAGTGTCCCTGTTTAACCAGGGATTTCCCATTTTTTAATCCTTACACAATGATGCCAAGGATCTGACAGAGGAAAAGGACCTTTCCCTGGTAATTGGAGGCTGCAGGGACAGGGATGACATCCTCTGAGCCAGGGGTAAAATGGAGCTCCGTGGGGTTCCCTGAACTGCACCACTCTCACAGCTGAGAAGTCCCCTACACTTTACAAACTTACAGACACGTGCATTAGTGCCTCCGGACCATGGCACCGACGGGCCCAGCTGTGCCCACGCTGTCATTTGGGGATGCAGCAGCCCCACAGAGCTGCACACACTGGGCAGCAGGGCTGGGACCAAGTGCCAGGCTGAGCCTGGGGGCAGGGCTGCAGGGGAGCAGCAGTGGCAAAAGCTTGCTCTTCTCTGTCCTATGGACAGGCTTTAGCAAGAGGGAAGATCTTTTTTCTGAAGAAGCTCTTCTAGCCTTGGTAGTAGCTCTTTTTTCCTACTTACTCCTATAAAAGCAGATTGAAAACCTGTCTTCCTCCATGTGTGCTTTGTTGAAGCACCCACAGCAGAAACTGGGACCATCCCCCTGACCACACAGCACCAGCAACGGAAGAGAAACCTCTCCCCGTGACAAAGCTCCAGGTGTAACCCTGCACCATCAAGCCCCAGCTGTCCTTGGCCAGGGCTGCAGGACAGCCACACCTCAGCTGTCACTCGGGCAGACATGACCACAGTCAGCTTCCGTGCCTGAGCCAGCAGCTGGGGCAGCTCTGGGGAGGAGCTGCTCTCACACCACGGGCTGCAGGAAGCGCACTGGGGCTTGGGCACTCCCTGGCAGCCACTTTCGCTACTGCTGTCACTTGCTTTTGCATTAGGGGGCTCTTGTCGAGCTGCCTCGCTGGCCTCCCCACAGTTCACAACTAGGATCCTAAAGAACAGGCCTCTCAAGACTGCTCATGGACAACACATCACACATATACCTTGGATCTTTGTTTTTTTAACTCCCTGAGAAGGGAGTCATTAGAGATGAAATTAAACAAACACCCAGCAGAAAAACCAGCAAGTGAGGGAAGTATATGACATTAAAAGAAAAAAATAGATGTAAGAAAAATGAACATACCACTTTTGGCTATAGTATTGAGGGAAATGTTAGACAGGGAAGAAGAGAAGCTGTATAAGCAAGGACCATGACAGAGCTGTCAGAAAAGAAAAACAAAACAAAACAAAAAAGAGAAAAACATATGGTGATGAAAAAGTCACTGTAAGTAGGTGAGAAACAAAACTCTCTTGAATACGACAGTGGGAAAGATGGGAAATAGTACTGGTGTAAAGCACAGAGCACAGATGCAAGAGAGCCTCAAGCTTTCCAACTGTGAGATAAATATTTCAGCCACAGTTTATGGCATGTGATTTCTCTGAGGCAATACTCTGCTCAGAAGCAGGGAGTTCATGAGTTCACTGCAAAAGGAGTAGAGTTTTCTCAAAACCCCACACTGCCTGGAAAATGGGGCCATCCCTTTTTAGGCTTCCCCAAAGGACTGCAAATGGGAGGACTTTCAGTGTGGACTTTAAAATTCAGATCATTTTGGTAAAACAGATGACAATTTTAACTTTTGTTGGATGAACTCTTTACACGTTAGCATTGCTTTGTACAAGTAATTTTGTATTATTTAGTACGAAGAAAGCTCAGAGTTCACTGATACAGATACAGGCATGAGCATTTAACAGAACTCTCCAAACGTTTTATGAATGCTGAAGCTCACGGGCTGCTCGTGCCTCGACTGAGCTGCCATCCTTTTTCCATTCTTGTGGGGAACAGTGGTTCACACAAGACATATGGTGCTGCCTATGCACACTGACTAGATGGCCAAAATAAATTCCTTGTGAGATGCATGAATATTGATTGACAAATAATACCCTTAACACTTACATACTTAATATAACAGTGATAAATAATAGTTATGATAAAATCACTGGAATGCTTGAGGTTCACAAATCTTTATACACATAAACAGGAGAGGAGCACAACTCCCACAGCTACAGCCACCTGAGCTCGACCCCCACCTGGCAGGCACCAGGCCTCCAAGCAATTTGGAGCTTTACACCCAGTGAAAAACTTACTCAATTCCACAGTAAGTACAACAATGGGCAAAAAATTCAGGTCAATCCTTATTCTCCTCATATGTGAAGATGAATAAGACAGCACGAGGTAATGGAGTGCCAATCAGGCACTTCTGAGAGATGCCACCACTAATAGCAGTGGCTAAACCAAGTAACTCTACAGCAGCAGCGCTTTTGGATGCTGCAGACATCTGGAAATGCAGCACAACTGCTAGAGAAGAACTGTTCAGCAGATGCAATCTAAGGTAGCCTACACATAAGCATGCAGAGATATAATTAAACAAGGTTTTATTAGCCCTTCAGTATGCAGAATCGCTCAATATTTAATTGAAACAGGAAACATTAAAAAAAATTCTGCCTGGACACAGCAGTAGAATAGCTGCAAGTGTGCACTGGAGTCCAATTCAGAATTTTGGGATGCAGTTCATATAATGGATCCAGGCATGCTCATCCTTCTCAAGCTGCTAAAATACATGGCATCTATTTTGACAGTGCATTCAAATTAAAAAAAAATTTGAAAAATAACTTTCTCTGAAGGATGAATATAAATAGAAATGATAACGATACCTCCTATGGTTATAATAGGTTATACGGTTACATCTTAATAGCAATTTACTGTTTTAATTAAATACATCACAGCTATATAGGACAAAGCAAGCAAAGCATAAAGCACTAGTTTAGACTGACTATCTTTCTATGCCTCTAAACCCCAGTCAGCATTTAGCCTCACAAACACTCAGCTTTTCAATATGTTGCAAGGCAGGCAGAAGACATATCTTTGTTGATCAGATTCAGTATATAGAATATATCTCTATTAAAAAAAGAGAGGAAGAAACAAAAACCAAAACCAAAATGGTTTCTCAGTGTTTTCTCAGTGACTAATGCATTGCAAGGTTTTACTTCTAGTATTTTGCTCTACAGCTTCATTTGTCACTAGAAGACACAATTAGCCACCCTCATTGAGCCCAACCAGCACCAAAATAGATGTTCTGACCTGTTCATTCATAACTACAGAGAGCTCGCTGAGCATATCCTTGTAATGAGACTTCATTTCTCCCTGATACTCAAATTGGTCCTCCTTAATAAGGCGTTCGTTGACATCGAGGGCATGTCCACAGGCTTCAGCAAACTGCCTGCAAGCACAAAAACACAAAAAACCCAATGAGACAAGTTTTGTAGTAATGAAAAAAAAAATCTATCTATATATACACACACAATGCTGTATCTCTTCTCCCCCTTGCAAACTGCACCTTGTTAGAAGTGAATTTCAGAACTCATTCTCAGATGAAAAGAAATGTATTCTACTAGGGCAGCCCAAAACTCCAGTAAATGTTTCTTGGGAATGACTTTTAAGATAGGGTAAATGCAGATGTAAATTAGGCTGGTTGAAATCAGCCTGATTTCGTGTCTCACCTACCTGTGCCATGCAGACTGTCTTATGTGCTGTGCAGGGGGTGAAAAGCCTAAAATTAATGGTTACCTGAAGATTTCCTTCAGAAGCTTAACTTGATTATCAGGATATCTCTTAGCATTTGTCTCTTCAAGAAAAGCTCGAGCATAGGCCATTGGTCCAGCGTTTACCTGGGTGAAAAATACACAGTTTAGGTTCAGAGAACAAGCCATTCATTGCTGTTTCTCTTGTGTTCCAAGGCTTGGAGACTGGCCTCAGCCAACCTAGCCTGTGAGAAGAACATCACCTCACTCCTTTTGTCACCAGCATGGAAGCTGAGGAGTTTTATTGAGCAAACAGGAGCTGCTCAGCCTTGTACAAGCTGCAGATCTGTGCTGGCCTTTCAAAGTCCCCTAGCTGACCACCCAGACCATCAGCTACATGTTTGTTTGAAGATATTTCCATTAGAGCACCAGGAACACACATGCCTTTCACAATCCCAACTTCCCTAAATAGGAAATGACAAAGCCAATCCTAGCAAAACTCCCTTTAAATAATCTGCTTGCTTGTGATAGGCCATATTCTCAAGTGATCTGTGATGGTCTTGTTGGAAAGATCTTAATTGTTATCTAGAGTAGACTCAAATGAAATAATTATATTAGCATATAAAACCAGCAGTCATCAATGCCAGTGGAAAACTTTCCATTCCTTAGTGTGTTTAGAGTGGGATCCAACAGCACTGGAATACAATATATGCCAAAGACAAAAAATGACCGGAATTATGAAAATCAGAATAAAAATTTGGGTAGATGCATTTTAAAAAAAAGAGAAAAAAGGCAGGAAATTGTCATTACCTTGACACTGACACTTCCTTGGAGCTTGAGCTGCAGTCGGATCATGTCCACTTCTTCCATTGTGCAAAGCTGATTGAGCTCTGAAACCTTTCTGGACATCTCATCAATGGCCACTTCGATGGGGTTCAGCTCTGTGCTGGTTTGGCTTATGACCTGAATCCGCTTCTTCACGTAGGGAAACAAGTGACTGGCTGCTCGAGAGAGAGGGAAATGGGTCAGAGAACTCACCCAACAAGAGAGTACTTAAAGCAAAACAATTAAGTCAAAGTATTAACTTTTGACTTTGTCAATCTCCTTATCAAGCCATAAAAACTGAGTTTTAATCACCGAATGAGTAGAAGTGATACAATGGGTCCAAACTGAATTCTGATGTACCCGGCACTGGAAGAGCATTTCCTTTTGAATTCATCATTGTTTGATACCAAGCTCTGTCACATGCAGGTGGCAAAAAGCTCTCAGTGCTCAGAATTTAGAATCCACCACTTTCTTCTGAGTTAAAGCACCAAATTATAAGTCCACACTGAACTTCAGACAGCTAAAACCATCACATCAAATATATTTCATGTTAGAGGCAGGAGCCTCTAGCTTAGCTGAATTGGGAATCATTCACTGTGCTGGTGCTAGTTGGGATAGAGCTAATTTTCTTCACAGTGGCTGGTACAGGGCTGCACTTTGGATTTGTGCTGGAAACAGCGCTGATAGCACAGGGATGTTTTGGTTCTTGCTGGGCAGGGCTTACATAGCACCAAGGCCTTTTCTGCTCCTCACCCCACACACCAGAGAGGAGGCTGGGGGTGCACAAGGAGCTGGGAGAGGGCACAGCCAGGACAGCTGACTCCACCTAACCTAAGGGATTTTCCAGACCATATAGTGTCATGCTCAGCAACAGAGCTGGGAGAAGGAGGAGCAAAGGGGAGGGACATTTAGAGTCATGATGTTTGTCTCCCCAAGACACTGTTGCATGTGATGGAGCCCCGCTTTCCTGGAGATGGCTGGACCTGCCTTCCCATGGGAAGCTGTGAATGAACCCCTGGTTTGGCTTCGCTTGTTTGTGCAGCTTTTGCTTTACCTATTAAACTGTCTGTATCTCAACCTGTGAATTTTTCATTTTTACACTTCTGATTTTCCTCATCCCACCAGAGGATGCGGAGTGAGTGAGTGGCTGTGTGGGGCTTAGCTGCCAGCTGAGGTTAAACCAGGACACTCACCCGCAGATGAACGTACTATTTAAACATCATCCTTAAAGCAGTGAAGAGGTACTTTCAACATTCAACCTAAATACTGCTATGGGAGCTGACAGAGGAATTATTCTCCTCTAAAACTCTTTACTTCCAGTCAAGGCCTTTCATGGATCTCAGGGAGTTTGGCAAAGGTACTGCAACAGCGCATGAAGTCTGATCTAAACCAACACTCTTTTCTGATTGCCCTACATGCTTTGGAATGTCTCCCAAACTCCATGCATGTCCTTCTCTGCTAAGCATTTGCTTCCAGTCAGCTCAGACCTAAATAAGCTCCAGTTTACAGGGTGCCTATCTCACTGGAGAGCAGGAAACCCAAGACTTCCAGAGCTGGAGGCATGAGCCAGGCGTGGCAGAGAGCCAGTGAACCAAGGACTGCAGCCAGACTGCAGTTGCCCTCTGCCCAGCAGGCTCTGGAGCAGAGATGCAGTGCAGGTGCCACTCCAGCCACCCAAGCACAATTGACCTCACCACTCCTCCAGCCATAGCAGAAGCCTTGCTTTCTTCTCAAACTAAAAGCACCTAAGTTTACACAGGAAACAAATGAAAATACATGACTTTATCAAACAGGAGTGGAAAAAGAAAGAAAAAAGAGAAAAAAAGAATGTTTCCTTTAGTGAAAAGCACTGAGGTGAGGTCCCTGCTAAAGGGAAAAGCAGGGGAGAAGAGGAGGTCATCAAATTCCCACCTAATACCAAATATGGAGCAAAACTGAGAGGGGTGGGAGCTGATGACAGCACGTAATAATGCAGGGAAAATATTCTGCCAGAAGAACAGCCCTCTCTGTTTTTGCCAGACAGACCATAACAGCTGCACTTTCAAGTCAGTGGAACTACCTGCTTCAATACAGATCTCCAAACACCTACTTAAAAAAACCGCACACAAGCTATTCCTCCTTTCTTCTTCTTACAAGCAAAGCTGTGTCATGTAACAAGACACTCAGACATCAGTGCCTCTTTCCTGACTTGCCAGAACAAAACTTTTAGGTGACTCTGCTTTGCACTGCAAGCAGTTTTTTTTCACTTTGTCCTTTAGGGGAAGCAGCTACACTGAAGTTGGTGGGGAACTGGATTTTCTGTCACTTGGGAGCCTTTGCTGTGAACATCAGCCTCTCTGCCCACGGCTGCCCATGAGAACAACACCTCCAACTCAGACAGTTCCTCATACATCAAAATTCAGACATGTTTCAGTAGTAGTCTCACAAAGGATGCTTTTTTAAAGAGAGATTTAAATCATGATCAGGAGCTAAAAACTTCAGTTTAATATGACTCACTAAGAGAAGACAGATCCAGTGCTCCTGACATTCCTGCCTTAAAACACTGATTGAAATCTTACCTCTAGCTTAAAAAAAAATTCTATATAATGTATCTTACTCCCATTTTGAACAAAAATTCCTATCTGCAAGTTTTACTCTTAGCAGAACAGACACCCTACTTGGCTCTTTCTTTGGCTTGCTTATTATTAAAAGAAAATGGTTCTTAGTGCTAAACTGCCTCCAGCAGAACCAGTCCCAAGTTACATCACTGCAAGAACAGTTAAGATGTCAATTACAAGGAAAAATAAAGCACCTGAATGAAAATAACTATCCCTAAGATGGTCAGCAGGTCTGTGAGGAAGCAGACATGACTGCCAACAGACACAGTGAGAAGATGAGTTATCATCCTGCACAACTGACTGATGGACACCTGGCACCAGACCTGCCCTTCTGGGCTCAGCTGGGAAAGCTGGGATGGGACGTACTGGTCAGGATCGTGCGCCTCTTGCACTGCTCCTCCACACCCCCGTGCTTCTTCCCCGAGAGCGTGAACGGCGTCTCGAACACAAAGCGGTTGATGTTGTGGTGCATCTCAAAGTCGGTCTTTCGATCCTCGGCCTCCTTCTCCTCAAAGAAAGGTGTGACATAGGTGACTTGGATGTAGGCATATTTGGGATCCAGGTCTTTGGGGTTCACCTGGGTAAGAGCAGCAAACAGTGAAGTTATGGTTAGTGTGATGAGCTTCCAAGGCATCCATTACATTTTGGATGTATTTATTTATTTATTTATAACTGTACTGATGAAAACTGATGCTTCCAAATGTAATACTCAGAGCATGGATGAAAACAAAGATATTTAACCAAAAGGTCCCCAAGAAGAGTGGTACCTTTGAATATAGCCATTGGCAAAAGTAGATGAAAGCGAAGTAAGAAGAAAACAACCATGCTTCTGCACTGCGGCAAACATCTGCCTCCTCATCTCCTGCTGACTGGGATGCCCTGCTAGAACACTGGCATTTCCATACAGCACCTGCCAGGCTTGTTTTAGTTGTCTGGATTTAGTTGTTCTGAGTAGTTTACACATGCACTGAGATGACATTCATTCGATACACAGCTCTCAAAATGTAAACCATGCATTCAGTTCTCTCCCTTGGGCAAAACCACGTGTCCATACCTTGTTGGAATCCTGGATGATCTTCACGTTATCTATTCCAAACTTGTCTGCATAAAGTTTCATCAGCCTTTGAGAGATCTCAGATAAGCCAGTTAATTTGGGTTCTTTATAGATATATTCTTTACCTTCCTCTTCTTCAAAAAAGCCCTGTTTGGAAAGAAACAGAAGGACACAGTGAACTTAACAGGGCAAAGCCAAAACGAGGTGCTTACAGCAGCAATCAAGGTTGCCTGTACACCCACCAGAGCCTTCAGTAGGCCACTTCCAGCACCTAATTTAAAAGCTTACCTCTGTCCACTCCTAGCAGACATGTGCCTAGAGGTCAGTGTTTATAGTGGTCTGCAATCTCCACAGTTACCCAGGAAAAGATCCCTACACATTTATTCAGGTAAGAGACTGAGCTGCTTAAAGAGTTAAAGGGTTTTCTTAGAAATGTTGATGTGTGTATGATGAAAAAACCCTCATGGATTAAAAACTAGACATTAAAAATTCTTTAAATCTTAACAATCTGGTTCAGTTAACAGCTGTTTGCTGGACACTGAGCCTAGCTGGGTTGTGTGCAGCACGTCACCTCCAGTGCATCCTCTGGGAGCCACGTGTGCAGGCACAGGCTGGGCACTGCTGCCCCTGGCCATGGCATGGGGAACCTGTCTGCATCTCCTCAGGGCAGCTGAAGAGGAAGTCTGGTGGCACCTTGTAAGGCCATGTAGAATTGCAGCATTTCCAGAGACAATGAGCAAATGATTCACATTTGAAAAAGAAAAACAAAAAAGAGACGGCGCTCCTTTGCAAAAAAGGTACAATCTTGCTAAGGTCATTATTTCACACACTGGATGGACTTGGCAGAGCTTTAATAAAAGGCTCCAAGTGAAGGGCTGAACATGAATCTGTCAGGCTTCAGAAGAAATGCCAACCTCTGAAAATTAACAGAGCATTGCATCACCTGCCGGTGAGACACTGCTACAAGAGGAACATGTCCATCAGCGCTCCAGGAGAAGCTCTCCCAGCTGAGCAGAAAGCAGAAGGTGCCCCATTAACAAGGACTGGATTCGTCCCAAAGCCATGAGCAGCACCAGCCCTCCTTCTAGGATTTCATATGCAATTTGGTGATGTGCACCACTGCAGCTGCACTCAAAGCCTCTTCCTTTCACCGTAACGCAAAGTGACCCAGGGGAAAACACCTGAAGCTGCAGGGATAGCGGGAAAGGCAGAGAGCATTAATGGTGTCAGACCCAAGGCCCTTTGAACTTCACATGATGTGGCTTGGACAGCTAATGCTACAATATGCCTAAGCAAACTTCCATCTGTAGAAAAACAGAGAAGCAGAAATTAATGAAGGCAAGAGATACCTCCAAAATCTCACCAGAAGGTACTTATATAAAATCCAGCCTTTTTATGTGGAAGTGTATTTCAACTTCGCCCACTAAAATTATTGACCAGGCAAATTTTCACAAAAAAACCCAAACCACAATTAAAATATAATAAGCTATGAATTTCATTGCTACTTGAGGAGAAAAATCCTCAAGCTTTATTTCAATAGAGATTAACAAATATGTACATCTCTGGCTTCTCCTTCAGTGAGGACAAGGGGCAATAAAATTGTCTTCTAATTTGGCAAGTGCCAGAAGTACTGTGGGCAGTACTGAAAACCAATAACTAATAGCTGCAACAGCAGCTCATCTGACAACATCTTCATCAGTCTCACAGTGACCTTCTAACATTGCATGATTTTTAACAAAATTATCAATTAAATTCCATGGGCATATGAAGAATTTCACAGGTAATTACAGAAAAAATCTAGAGCTTGTGCAAAGTTGACATTCTATAAACATCTGGTGAGCTGGGCAGGCAACTGACTTCCTATTGATTACACTGAGAAAAGATCTACAGGATTATAATCTGGTTTCTGATCTTGTTTCCACTGAAGCAAAACTGCTTTATGTGGGAAAACCTCATTAGTTTGATGCAACCATACTTAAACATGCTACTCAGGACAGTTTCTGTCAAAAGACATCTGCTTTCTGTTACTATTCAGTATTTTCAACAAAACCCCTCATGTTTTCCAAATTAATCCCATAGCAAGCTAGAATACAGTTTATGCTCTTAAACCCTGATTCTGTGTATGTTTGCATGCTGGAACACAGTGTTTATGTGTAAGTGCCAAATCTCTGCTGATGCTGCATGGCATACTGATGATATCTCTGTTAATCGTTTTACTTACAAAAAAATACCTGAAAACAAACAACTAACAGATTTAGTCTTATCTCTAATGCAAGAGACATCATTTAAGTACATACTCACTACAGTATTTCAGCTGACAAGTGACAAGCATAAGTTAACTGTGAGCTATAAATAATCATGTCTGCCATATGCTATATGTCTGGCAAAGACTATTAAAAGTAAGATTAAATACTTTTTAGAAGCCAAATAACCTCCAGTTTCAGGATTTTAAAATATTAAGCAGCCAAGGTTACATTATCGATGCATATCCCTGGATTATTTTCATCCTGGCTGGTTTTGTCCTGCAAGGACAACACAGCCTCACAGATGAACATTATTCCAGGGAGCAGCTGATGGTGATGCAAGGCAGATGACCTCCTAGACAGTAGGTTACTGGTTTCCACTGAGCTCTGATGTTCTGAGATGCTAGTTGTGGCCCAGGCCTATCACTGTGGGAGTTCTGATAAGGCCCTTCCTCCTCCCCACATACCTCCAGACACAGCCTTGGAGCTCAAGGTACATCAGACCCTTCTCTGCCCTTTGCTGAAAGGTGCTGAGGTGAAGCCTTCTGCTTGACTGCCAGGAAGTGGCATCTAATGGATCCTTCCCTATCTCTATCAAATGAGTGAGTGTGATCATGATGAAACTCTGCCCTCTGACTTCTTGCACACACAGGAGAACAAACCCTCAGCTCTTTTACCTGACCCTGCTCTGAAAACCATGCCTTGTGTGTCTTTGCTTATCAGCACAATATGAGTTCTCAGCTCTTCAATATATTTAACAGAACTTTTTTTGGCTTTTAATTCAAGAAAGATACTGACTTCTCAAACACTCATCTGTGAGTAAACTCAGATGCACTGGCTAGTGTGGTCACTTGGGGGTGCAATGAGATATTGTCACCAAAGGCCCTCAACAGAATGTGCAGTCTAAAACAGCAGCTGCCGTGAGCTCTGGCTCCCTGAGCTGGCAAATAAAGCTTGCTGGTGAAAACAGATGACTGCATCCTCCCTGAGGATCACATTAATTCACACCATCCTTGCACAGGATCCCTGCAGCAATGCAGAAACCAAATACTGCCTCTGCCTTTGCATGAAGAACAGTTTTAAGGTGTAGCTGCAGATCATCCCTCTCCACTAAGAATTCCCAAAATTCTCCCTCCCAGTATTAATGTTATTCTTTTGTTCTTTAATCTGCTTTCTCTGCAGCTTTTGTTTCAGTTAAGGAACAGCAGCCACATCACATGTCTCCTGCAAAGGGCAAGGAGAAAGCAGTGCTTGTTGCACTTAGAGCCCAGTGACTGGGGGGAACAAACAGAGAGACACAGCCATGACAAAGTCACATACTTTAGAGCACTAAAGCTGTTTAAATGAAGTTACCATTGTGGCACTGGCACCTGGAAAGTGCTGTTACACAGCACTGCACAGCTGCACTGTTACAGAGATGCTAACCCAGTTCAGCAGAAGTGCTGCAGCTAAATTACCCACTGGGAGAGCCTCTGGCTCTGGGAGAGCGCTGGCCAGAGGCTGCAAGTAGGAGAGCCCTGTTTTGCACTGTGCTGCTCCCACTTTGAGGAAGGCCAGGCATAAGGAAAACTCTGCCCTCCCTTAGGTGCACCTCACTTCCTCCTTGCATTTGGCAAGTTTGGCTTTGCTAATCTGTCCAGAGAGCCAGGACCTGCCATTCCCCTCTGACTCCCCATCTGCTTGCTCCTACAAGGGACTGCCAGGACCACGGCCACTGCCTGCCCAGAGTGCTCCAGTGGCCACTGCCAAAGCCCTCAGACTGACACAACAGCCCTCCGCTTGGGAGCTGCTGCACAGGCCAGGAAAGCAGGCTTGCATTCAAACAGCATTAATGCTACCCTCAGACTTTCAACAGAGGAAGAAGGGGCCCAATCCCGCTCCCAGTGAAGCTGGGAGGAACCTCCACTGAGATGAGATGATGCAGCATTGGGCCCCACCGTGCGCACACAACATGATGACAGATACAGCTCGGTAATTCAGGTAACTGAACAAAGAAAAGTTAGTTTGCAGGATGCAACAATGAATGCAGCAACATTATTTCATCTGCCACAAACCAAAGAACTGAGAGCACAGGAAAATTAATATTAAGTAACAGTACAGGGAAGGATGGAGGATGTGTGAGGAGAATTAAACAAAACATGCAATAGAACTAGACTTACCACAGCCTTGAATAAGATCAAAAGGAGAAAAGAGCAAATTTCTGCATTAAAATCTAATTAGCAAACAGAATGATTCACATCAATCTGTTGTTTACACACTTGATATTTTAGAGCACAGGAAATTGTATGCTTGCCAAAACCAGGACTAAAAGGAACATGCTGGATTGCTACACTGGTTTGTGGTGGAATAAAGCACAAAATATTGCTTCAAGGGTGCTGAAGCACAGCAGAGGGAATAATACTATTCTACAGTACATTGCACAGAATCAGAGGTGGCCTGGAAGCAGAAGGCAGAGTCAGTGAAAAACACAACAAAGCATCTACTGCATACTGCTCTGCTTTAAGCTCTATTAGAGGAGAGTGCCATATATCAAAGATGTCTTATCTGGTTCTATTTATGTTGCAGTTTGAAAAAACTTGCCCTGCCTCAGTCTCAGCTTTGTTTGATGAAGTCAAGAAGTAAAGCTGACACACAAGTCTGTTCTCTAATACATCACTAAATCCACAGCAGTGGTTTACACAGAGGCAACCGAGTACTCTCTCCTGACTAAAATCCTGCTGGGAGTCTGACCCACGAGGCAGCTTCTACCCTGTGATTCACTACCAAGTGCTTCCCTGAACTGTATCAGGAACAGGTCTGAAATCTGTGACTCTGTGGAGACAAAGGAACCCAAGTTCACTTACCTGCCCATAAAACGCCACCCGGTAATATCGCCCAAACAGCCGTTTCTCAGAGTTCACTACTTCTGCAACCTTCAGGTAGGAGCGGTGGATGTCGTAGTACAGGTCAGACAGTCTCTGCACGAACAAAGAGGCAGAGGGAGCGGAGGTGAGGGCATGCCAGCACCTCGGGAAATGCCACCACAGCTCTGCACAACCATGGCTTGCCTTAACTGGGTTCCCAAACCTTTGCAAAGATGGCTGTACATGCTAAGGGAATTTCAAGGTTTGTGTCATCTTCTGAGGAGTTTTGTGGCAGTGGAGCCTTTGTGTGCAGGGTCACACAGGAAGAGAATCATCCCACCACCAGACAGTGGTGCTGACCTAGTCAGAGGTCAGAAAACACAAGTGTCTTTTGTGCAGGTGAAAACAAGGTGCCACAACTCCAATCAACTCCCGACCCCACACAAAGATGTGCCTTCCTCAATTACCACTAAGCAGCACTTTCTCAGGATAGTGAACCAAAATTTCAGCTAAATTAAAATCTGAGGACTTGCTTCCTCAGCATACAGCTCACTGCTACATACCACTTTGGGTCTCTTTAAATTTAAACCCAGAAAAATCAGTAAATGAGATTATCATCTAGCTATCCATTAAATATTGAAATTAACAAGTAAATAAAGATTAAGAAACCACACAATTTATCAGCATTTTCTAAACTTAAATACAATGCAAATGTGCTCTTGGTTTAAAACCCATGTAAAAATCATATCCGCTGGCTATGACGAGGTTTGTTTGAAATCTTTTTACATTTACTGTTGCATTGATGCTGAAAAAAGGCAGGGAAGACACCACAGTTTTTTATTTCCTCACAGCACAAAACATTAAAAAGAGAAATTATAATCAGGAAGAAAGAAAATGTTCCTTTTAAAGAAAGCACGTTTTTTCCCTAAAAGTTTTGAACTTAGGATAATTAAAAAAACCCAAACCAAACAGCCACTTACTTTGAAGTCCCTCTGCTTTTCAAAAACAGCAATGATAGGCTTGTTAACCTCAGCAATAAGCTCATATCTCTCAGACTTCCAGAGGTACTCAACACACAACTCCAGCTGCTCCACGAGAATATTCTGCAATTTCACAAATGCAAATAGTTCAGTGACTTGACAGCTGGTGGCATTAATTAATAGCAATGCAGGAAAAGCATATACCCACTAGTTCATTTTTACTCTGGAACTTCTATATTAAGGTTTATTGCAATTACACAACGTTTAATCAGGTATTGATGACCTAGCTCTTCTTTAGACAAAAACCCTCAAATAACAGTAACATGAAAATACTGGAATAGCTGACATGCCATGCAGAAGAATGGGTTTGCTTCATGGGCTCCCCCCTGCCCTGACTTCCAGCTCTGGTACTTTATGTTCTCCTTAGCTAAACACCAGTGCAACAGCTGTGACATTTCACTCGAAAGCTGTGTGCCTTTTAATGCTGCGTGAGTACGCTCACTATAATTTGTTGTAACATGCACAGGCATCCACTAGAAATAACTCTCTCTGTTAATACAGAACGAGTATATAAATGTTAATGTTGCTGACCTCGTTATATGGAGTATCTTGCATCCCAGAGTCTTCCTTCATAGCACCTTCTTCTTTAATGTTGGGGGTAATGCTCAGAAAAGCAGGCCATCCCATGGAAAATAAGCCTTGAAGCGCAAGTCATTAGAAAGGCTATTAATAACTGAATAATCAGATACTTCAAGAAGTTACTAGATGCCATTAAAATAGAGCTGATGAGTTCATTTTTTTTGCAGCCCAAGTAATGAGAAGCACAAATGGAGCTGATTGAATTTATGAGACCATTACCCATTTTCCTCAGTGATATAAACCTACTTTTCCAGGCAAAGGGGAACGATGGCATTTTCCTGCTGCAGTGTTATTCCCCTCTTTGGCATTTTGGTTCCTGAGCTGTAAGTGCTGGCAGTCCTTGCAAAGCTTCATGTGCAACACCTCTTTGTGCACAGGAATTACCCTCGCAGGCTGAGGTGACACAATTCACACTTGGGAAACGTGCACGTGTCCCACCTGTCAGGTGTCCCGGGGCGCAGTCCCCCAGGATTGCCACAGCCCAGGGGAGGAGGCTCAGGGCGCGCTGTGCCTGTGCCAGGCTTGGGGCCGTGCTGGCAGTGGCTTTCCTGTCCTGCCCTGGGTCAGCTGTGCTGCCACTGCCCCAGCTGAGGGAGCAGAAAGCTCTGGCTGGTGGCAGCAGCTGCTGAGGGGAAGGCTCATAAGGAATAAAACTGAGCTTAAATCGAGTATTTGCTAACCTGAAGCCGTAGTGCCATGGCTGCAGCAGAAACAACTTGCACAGGTATTGCACTTTACGGATCAGGAAGAGTTGGCTCTGCAAGGATTTTACTACTGATGTGGAGTGGAGAAGGTAAAGCTGCCAGCGGAGGGGACAAACTCCTGGCA
This sequence comes from Dryoscopus gambensis, assembly GCA_013389985.1. Lineage (NCBI taxonomy): Eukaryota > Metazoa > Chordata > Aves > Passeriformes > Malaconotidae > Dryoscopus > Dryoscopus gambensis. The sequence goes on from WEIT01039934.1 coordinate 80,704, forward strand.
TGGCCCATGTTTAATTTAAAAGTAGGAAAATGCTACTATGGCACAATTAAAAAAGCTAACCCATACACACTGAGATGGGGGCCTCCACTCTCTCAAGTTTTGAAAATGGTTTAAAGCACAGGTTTAAAATGACCCAAGTTCTTCACTCCAGCTACTATAATCTTTATACAGGCAAAATATTTTACCACTACTGAACAGTCTCAGAAATACTGCTCTTCACAGAAAGCTTCCTTCTAACAGGATGCCTTTTTTCATCTTGTCTACAGACACTTCCAAATGTACTGAAGGACTATAGTCTTTCCAAAACTGTTTTCTCTTCCCCAGATATTTGCCCTTGATCCTGGAAACTGCTCTTTGTGGAAATTGCTAACATATCTCATGCTGAGAGTTACTATGAAATACGCATTTTGTAAACTGAATAACCATCGGCATAGAAGCATTAAAAAATATAAGCCTGCACTTATTTTTTAAATAAGTATCATAGATTAAAAAAACCCCTTTATTGATACTAAGTTACATATGGATAACCAAATATTAATTCCATCCCCCTGCCCTCCCAGCTTTGGATAGCAAAGGAATTGGACATGGATTTGCATGCTAAACACCAATTGACCTGAGAGGGATTTTCCTGCTGCAAAAGCCCATAACCAGAGACATTCTGAGCAATCCATCAAACCAGCCAAAGAGCATCACGAAAGGAACTCATGATGTTTCCGACATTGCTTTCTATAACAGGCTTCAACATGCACTAGAAACAGTTTTGCTTTGGTTGACATTTTTCCAGATCAATTGGGAAACAGTAGTCTGATCTCCTAATGCTGTTATTTGACCCACAAACAGGCACGGTTAGAGCACTCACTTCCTCCATTGTGAGTTGTTAGTAACACATTACTATCAGAGACTTGAGCGTCTTCCAGGAGCATACGTGAGGTACAAATCTTTTCCATTTTCCAGTAACCTATGATATTGTAAGATGGTATTAGTATACTGCTACTGGTATGTGTTAATACATGCATCTTTAATAACAACAGACTAACAAGTGAAGCATTCTCTATTAGCACTAGCTTGCTTAACATTTAATTAAACCTCTTTACGCAAAACACACTTTCACTGTTCCAGTCTAAGACTAGCATTTATGATATATTTTAAAAATAAAATATTTGGGAAGAATTCAAGCTGCTTTAAGAATACTTTACATATAAGGAAGGAAAGCAGGATAGCCAAAAACAATTTCTAACAATAATATTTATAGATACACCACTGGTTTTGAATATGTTGATCTTACCTTTTCTCTTCAGGTACTCTGCAATGAGAGCAGCAATATGAATATAGCACATAGCAGCCTGTAACAAGAGACCAACATACATGGATATGTTAAAGTACACTGAATTGCAGCATACATGTGGTAAGGAGTACGTACTTTCAGCACTGTCAAGTCATGATGCAGAAAAGGGAAGACAAAACTAATCTAAGAAAATAAAGGATTAAATGATGAAATCCTCCTCAAGTGTAAATTTCGTGAGGTGTCTTACATAAATGCATAGATTTTCTCAAGAAAACCGTTACAATTGCTCAATAAATAAGGTATTCCTGGGTTATGCAGTATAATTTTGCACCACCCATTTAATGTTTGATGAAAACGACAACATATTATAAGCAAAGTTCCTCTCCCAGGCCACAGTGGGGGAGAAGAAAATCCTTTATGTGAGTTACTCACTGCTCATAACCTCCTCTACACCACAGCTATTGTTCCTGTTAGGGGTAAGCAGCAGAGGTGCCCAAGTGACACTGCCCTCAGCTTCCCTGACAGACAGTTTCAAGCCTTGCTCCAGCATGCATTAGGTAGTCATGATCAGGCAAGCTGGGATGAGCACATCACATCTCTGGGTGTTTTCAAACCTGTACTCCTCTGCTTTCAAGTAAATGAGAGACACGGTATGATTCTCTTAACTCACTACTATTTTTTGTCTTTCAAAGCTTTTTTCATCAGAACAGCTCAGCCTAAAGACAAATGGATTTCCTGTTCATTTATTTACATTACCTCTGATAAATCTCCATTTCTTGCGTGAATCTTGGCCATGCTTTCGAGCCATGTCCTGCGTAACTCAGGTGTGCTGGCATAGGAATTTGCTAGGCTGTACTGCAGATCCACCAGCATCTCAGGGTCCTTCTCATGCTCCTTCATCTGAGCTGTGGCCATCAAAACCGTCCTGATACGCTTGGTCAGATCCTTCACCTCTGCTGGGAAATTAAGGTTCTTTGGGAAAGATAAGCAATGCATCACTGACACCATCCAAAGAGCCACACGCAGCACCCCTGAAAAAGCTAAAGCTCTGCTTAGAGAAGACTTCCATCCCCTTCCCTAACTGGGCAGGCTTTGAAGCAGTCACAGTCCCAGAGCATGCACACATTGCACACAAACCCCAGATGCTTTTTCCTGATGTGTCTCAGCAGTATGAGGTGGCCCAGGTCCGTCACCTGTTCCAGTGTCCCTGTGCAACAGCTTTGCTAAAGTCAGGGAACTGGAACAGGTGCTCCTCAATTGCTCACTGGGTCCAGAACTGGATTTTTGCACACTTTCTCTGAGCAACAGCACTGTGTGCTATAGACAGTCCTGCTTAACTACACTCCCAGCATATTTCACCATGGGAATAAAGCACAAGCCTGGCTCCTGACCTTCTCACACTGTGCTAGATTAAAACAGAGTCCTTATATTACTCACACCAGCTGTTCTCAACATATTTAGCTCAGCTCTGCAGGTTTTCTTTTTAGATGAGCAGTGAAACACATTTGTTTTCAGACTTATTTCCATCCTCTGCTTTGTTTAAAAGAAAAATATTCAGAAAAAGTAAATGAAATTAAAAGCTCCCTCCTGTATGTCACACAGAGACGAGCAAGTCACAGAAGCAGTGTGATTGACTGCAGTGCTGTGAAATCAAAGCTGGACTTCGAAAGCAAGTAGAATTGTAATTATATCTTATTAGATAACACATCAAATTACTTCTGCTAACTACCTACCAATTTGCTTATGCTAACTTTATTATTAATCTCAGTGGAGATACCCTAAAGTCACCTTCAGAGAAGGACAACACCTCCCAAGTATAAAACTGGAAATGCACGTTGACTAATATTTGGACAAGAATCGTAAAAATTAAAAACCAGAATTTTTTCCCAACAATTTTACTATAGACAATAACTATAATAGCAGTGGTAACTCACCTAAGAGCCAAGTGCACTTTCAGGCAGTTAGGAAGGTTTTACAAAACCCAACTTGTGCCTGTTTTTGCTACACATTTATTGAACAGAGGAAAGGGAGCAATTGTAGACTAAAAATTGTTTGTTAACTGCAATTGTGTTTCATTAGTCACAGCGCACGACCTCTGACATGAGTCAGGTGAACAAAATAAGCAACAAATAATATAATTTTCAAATAAAAATACTTTCTCTTTAAAAATTATTTTCAGTTATTAAGCTTCTGAGTCACAAACACCTTCATGAATTTGAGGCTGCCTGAGAAAGGCACACTATGAATGCATAAATCACTGGCTAATAAGAGCAATTTTATTTACTGAAACACTTGCTCCTGTGAAATTGTTGACCTTTTGCAAGAGGTAGTGATTGACAAAAAAACGTTTCTTACTTTCATCTGCTTGTCTCCATTAGCAAAATTATTTATAATTGCGAGTGAATGTTGAAATCGAGATCCGCCAATCCCCGCATCCGCTATCAGCTGGCTCACTGCTTTGATGAGCTGCACAGGGGGAGCCAACACAGGATGTAATTAGCAAAGAAATCAGAGNTTAGCAAAGAAATCAGAGTTCCAGAAGAGTTTTTAACCCCTATTTTAGTATGACTTCATGTACTGGGCTACTGCAATTTCATACCTGTCTTAAGAAGGTAACATGTACAAAGTCAAGGACTGTGAAAAATCTTTCCAGATTTGTAACTGCTCACATTTTGCAGTGTACACGTGCTATTACTGGACCTTACATGTCTATCCCTGTACTGTCAGATTCTGTTTAGTTCCCTCATCAGCTGTGCTCCCATTGCTGTAAGCAACACACGTGAGTCAAGAATAGCCATTAATCTGGCAATGCAGCTACATTCACAGCTGTCGTCTCTCCCTGGAACAGAGCTGAGCAGCCCAAAACCAGCAGAGAATCCAGTCCAGCTTCAGACTTGGCAGGAAAATCAAGCGGCCACAGAGAATTGCCTGTCTGAGGACTCCAAAAGGACAGCCTTGCTTCAATGCATAAAAATAATAATGATAAAAACTAATGCACATCAGTTAAATATTGATGACCTCGCACTTCACTTACCTGTAGATGGGATCTGACTATTGATTTCTGCTTGTTAAATTCAAAGTTCTTCCTCATGAAA
>WEIT01039935.1:2408-17129 GCA_013389985.1 Dryoscopus gambensis
TAACTGTTGTATGCCAATCTTCTCCATTATCTAAGTTATGTCTTTCTGTTGTTGTAGAAATTCAAGGTTTTATTAGGTGATCATGCATGCACTTACTCCCTGCAGTATTGAAAATTTTTGCTGTGTGAACATGCACTGTAATGACTGGTTTGCAGCTTTAAGAGTATAGGCTGCAATCTCACCAAATTACATAGAATTCATCTGGCCTCATGGATATCTAAGTAGAAGAAGCATAAAAGTAATAGAATAAAAAAAAATACTTTATTAATCTAACTTTAACGGGGCAGTGTAGGAGCATCTATGGAGTGTATTGGCCTTTCAAATTTGATTTCTTCGTTGTTTCAGCAATACTGTTTCCCTGCTGGTTTTGAGGCCTGAGGATAGGATCATCTTTGCTTTGTCCCTCTGGAGTTAATCTTATTTCTAGCCATTGCTCTGAAGCAGTCTCAAGCTGGCACTGGGTGCCTTCTAGCAGATCCCAGCTGACAGTTATAACCTGTTGAAAACACATGTGACACTGCAGACATTTTCACAACAGAAAAACCCAGCTTTTCTGAGTGAATTAATTTTCATTAATTAGAAACATAGAATCATTTAGGTTGGAAAAGATCATTGACTCCAAACACGTCAGACATTACAGTCTCCTGTGGTCCTTTTTTCTACATTTGTCTTCCTTCCCCTCTGTTTCAGTGAAATAAATATAACTGTTCTGCTGAACACTTTCTCAGCTTGCCCAAGAGGTTCTTTTGGGCTGAGTAATGAGTCCTGCTCAGAAAGCATCTTGGTGCTTGGGAGAAATGTTACCTCTGTCAGTAACGTTCTATTGGTGTGTTTCTTACCTCACAGTAAGTCTGGCATTACTGTCTAAGCAGATTGTATGTCTGAAACTTGAAGGTTATGAACAATCCTAAAGTCATGACAGAGCAGGTTATTTGTTCACCTGACGTGAAGGAATTAAATGGCAAAGCTCTGAGTGATCTCTGTGTGATGCACTGTGAATGAACAGCCTACACAGGTAACTGTCTCTTGGGAGAAAATGGAGGTTTTCACCCCATTCTGTGGAACTGGTGGAACTAACACTGGAAGAGTTCTGTACAAAGAAAATCACTTCATATTTCAAACAGAATTGGCATGTATTTGCTAAAACAGGTATATTCCTTGAATGTCTAATCAAATGTTCTTTAAGGCTGACATTCCAATGCATTGTGATCATTTCAAGGGTTGCACCTGTATTTATTAGGACACTTAAATGACTGAATCTCAGTCTTTCTTTGGTCGCTGTAAGGAAAAGTATCCAGAGTCCTTCCTGAGCTGGGCTGCTCAGAAGCCTGCAGCAGGAGGAGAGTGAGGGGTCCCAGAATCTTATGTCAGGGAAGGAGACAAACACAGAGCTGTTGCAGGTCTCTATGGTTCAAGAGGACACTGAATGTTGTTCCTTTATGCTTTATAAAAGAGTTGCTGAAGATAGTTTAACGCAGTTGGACCAGGTACATAACATAGCTAAAGCCTGGAAAACTGGGCCACTGAAATCAGGCTCTAGCTGGTTACTGTGGCACAAAATCACTTGTTGCTCACAGGATACAGGATCTGAAACTACGTAAGGATCAGTTAAAGGTTGAGTTTCACCTTTAACTGTGCATTTCCTGGCTGTTGTCAGCTTAAAGCAAGCCCTAATGTTATTTTAATGTAGTTTGGTATGTGGAATGCATCAAAGTAGGTTATATATTGATTGCTCAAACCTCAAAGCTCTGGAGGTAAATCTCTACTGAGAAGTGTCAGAACTTTAGTTAATACATGAATTGATAGGCATAAGATGTCACTATTGGGCTTACTGCAGAGATAACATTTGTGTTGAAATTTTAATGCCCATAATATTTAGCCTTTCTAGAGTATGGTGAGCTAATCAAAGAAATTTCTCTGGTATTTAAATCACTGCACACTACTGAAAACTGTAGACAAGATAAATCAAGATTTTCAATCACTTCAGTCTTCAATCATTCTTTCCAGCAGTACAGAAAATAAAGTCCACATTGTACCTACAGTTTGGTAGCAAGGAGATGTTTAATATCAAGGCTGGAGATTACTGGTGACAAGTTATATTGTGGAGACTGTGAAACAGTGTTTAGGCTGAAATATTAATTTCTGGATTGATGCAGAACTCCATAATTGAGGCCATAAATCAGTGCTAAAATCAATTGGATTATGCATCATCTCAGTAAATGCTCTAGGTCAACACATTCAAAAACTAGTCCACAGTTTTAAAATCTGGAAATTACTGTAGGAAGGTAAATCTGTTTTAACATAGTGGATTATATTCTTGAACCTTGGTAACATTCACCACAATAACAGAAAATTTTTTCGACTCTCCATTTTCACAGACTTTTTTAAGACTTAGGAACTGTTTTATTAAAAGAATTTTATCCAATCAATAAAGGAGATGGTTTATTTGTAATTAACACCTTATTGTACTCTTCAGTCTCTTTTTCTGTTTGTGAGTTATCTGCACATAGTTTTTGACCTTCAACATTTGTTCATTTCATGGCAAGATTTATTTGAATACATTCCAGCCTATGTACTGCACTTACCTTGAAATCAGAGTTTATCATTGCTGCTGTTTATTCTGCATGATTTGCCATCAAATGCATGTGGTTTGTTTTCTTTTTCCAGTTTCTGTGCTGAAAACCACAGAAAGCTTTTAGGCTGCAGATACTACAGCCTGAGAACTTAGGTCCACAGTGGATAAGGAAGTACAGAATAATCTTTATTAATTAAGTTGAATAATAATATGTAAATAATCTAATATTAAAGCTGAAGTCTTCTCTGGTATCAGTAATGGAGGTGTGTCCAGAGTAAGTATTTTCAGTGGTACTCAGACAGGAAAAGTGGAAAAGTGTATTTTTTTCTTAATAAAAGTTTTTACAAAGGAATTTATCAGGCATTTGCCAGCAGAGGACTGCATTGGTAAGCTCTCCCACACTTAGGGTCTTGTTGATGGGGAATATGTAGTGGTCAGAACTACACTTCCCAAAATGCAATTAACCATAATTAAAAAAACCACCACAATAACCCAAAAAAGCCTTCTTGTGTCATGGGCTGTGAAGATGCATGCTGGGACTCGTAGTGTTGGCTGTTGAAGCAGCTCTGCATAATCTAAGGGTTCCTCTACAGACTGATTTATCAATTGTGATTGCTTTGGGTTATCCTGTGAAAGACTTTAGGCCAGCCAGTCTCTAGATGAGGTCAATGGGACAAAAAAATTGTGAATTCAGAGACAGTGAGTGATTAATTTCCCGTCACGTTACAGGTAGCTTTCCAAAACTGATGAAGTGAAATGGTTGTCTGTCCTAGGTGGACAGCTGAGAAAATGCATCATGATTTTGGCATGATACACTTTGGGCAGATTAGAAAATACTCTGCTAATTAGGGGAATTCCAGATGTGTACAGGAAGCATATTTCAGTAACCCATGATTATACTGGGTTTCATGTAAAGCTATTTGCTTGGCTGCCAAAGTGTTTTATGGTATGGTGCCCACTGTAATATATTCAGAACACAAGCTAAAAAAAACCCTCCAAACTTTGATGCTGGATGAGTTCATAGGATGGGAACACAAAGAACCTTGAAAACCTCAACATGAGTAGTTAAGGTAAATAGACAGACTTTTGTATTGTGATTAAAACATAAGGAACTTTTGGGCATTACAGAGCTATCTAGAAATTCAAAACTTCTTAAAACAAAAGCATGTGCTGTAGTATCTCTATTATCTAACTATTACACTACATTTTGTTATGAGCTGACTTGCATTCTCTTTGTGGAAGGAGTACACTGCCATTCCATCATTACTTCCAGCCTCCGACAATTAGTGTCATCTTTTGAAAATACATCGAAATAAAAGTCACTGACATGTTAATGTTTTCAAGAGGATCCTTAATAATTTATAGAGTGGAGCAAATGATAAAAGTTATATTTTTGAGTATATTTGATGCACTTAGGAGTCTATAGCAGAGTTTTGCAAGAATCATAACCTGTAACTTCATAGTCAAAGTGATATGTGGAGCATCAAGAGTAGCCAAATCTCTTACAGAGGTGTGAGATTTTGATGAAAGGTTGTAGGGGAAAAAATAAATAAACAGAAATGAACCAGTGACTCCCAGCAACAGAACTGCAGGGGATGAGTAAGGACTGGCCAGAGCCCCAGTTCAGGCATCACTATGTAAATTCCTGGTTTTAAACCACTTAAAAACAATCTGGGACAAAATCCCAGGCCTGGCTGTGATTGCTATCACTGCCTGAGAGAAGCTTCCTGTTTGGGTGCACCTGGGTGATCGCAGATTTTCTGAGTCACCTGCCAGGAGCTGCTCCCACCCCACTCTGAAGGGTTCTGGGGAAATGTTGTCAGCCCACAAACCCCAGACTGAGGTGCAAAGAGGCAACAGAACTGTGGAAAATCAGTGAATTCCCTTGTACTTTGGTTTTGGAGGGTGGAACAGAGATGACTGCCAGGTCTGCATGTGTCAGGGCTTCATCTCCTGACCTTTCCCAGGGCTGGATGAAATATTCTCAGCCCCGGGATGGGAGCAATTCCCTGCACAAGTCAGCCAGCGTGGCACTCCAGGCGTGTGCCAGAAATAAGAGTGCAACAGCATCTGTAGCCCCTCTTTCCCCTGAGCCCAGCATAATGAGTGTGGCCAGGGAGGGAGAGTGTGGTGTCAGCCAGCTGCCGAATTAATTAATTGGAAACTGGAAATACATGGATTGACTCAAGGGCTGCTTTGGGGTAGGCACTGGGGGATGGATTTGACACTGACCAGAGCCAAAGAGCCATGGACTGGGCTGATGGCAGCTGGTATGACCTTCTGAGATACCACTGAGGGCCTGGCTCCCAAAATAGTTTTAATAGCTTGCAAATTTTTGTCATTGTTATTTGCTTTGTTTATAATCCAGATCTGCAGAGTCGTTTTGTTTTAATGAATCCGTTGTTGAACAGCAGCTAAAACATTAGTCTGGTGTCAGGTTTCATTGCCTCTGCCTGGGTTATGGTGTAAAAATGTAAATAGCTGTTTCCTTTCTCCAGCCAAGGAGCAGCAGGAACCGTGGAGCACAGGACTGTAGAATAAGAGCAACCTTAGGTCTAAAAGACAGGAGTCTGCAGAACTGTGTCTCCCTCTTGCCTCCATCATAAACTTCTTGTTTAGTCTTAGTGAGATCATTTGAGCGCTGCTGATCTCCAGGATTACAAACCACAGAGGAGCAATAAGGCATATTCTCCTTGTGTTGGGCCCTCCAAGAGAAGGTACTATGGGAAATGAAAGGGATAATTTTTATTTTATTGTGTCATTCAGCACTTAGCACTGGAAAAATCCTACTGCTGCTGTTTCGCTCTCTGCAGAGGTTGAATCTCTGGCACAGGGGTGAAACGAATTCCTAGATAGATTCATAATCTCACGGAGATGGGGCTCACTGTAGCTAGAACGTGTGTTTGTTTGTTGTTTTAACCTGGAGAGCTATGCTGGTTCACCCAGACAGCTGAGGACTGGAGGAGGCTCTCATGCTGCATGAGCAGGGTCATCTGCATTGCAGTGTCTTCACAGGTGGTGAGCAGAGGAGGATGGATAAGGAGACATGATCTTCTTGTTCTGCTTCTGAGCACTAGGAATGGTGTGTTTGCTCTCCCTTTTAAACGTGTGGTTTCTGGTCTAGTGCATGTTGGAGGCAATGTGTTAGATGGGAGCAGTGACTCTGCTGGCCCAGAATGCAAGGACAAGCAAGACCTTCCATCCACTGGCTCTGCTCCTCCCTGAGGGACAGAGGTGTGAGAGGAGAGACCTAGGCCTTCAGCTCACCCCCTAAAAACAGGTGATTTAAATCAGAAAGTTCCTAGAAATGCTCCAAAACTAGTAAATCCCCCTTCAGTTCCTGCTGCCACCTTCTTCTTCTTGTAAATATCCCCCTCTTTGGATGAAGGGTGGGGAAGATGCCCATGTGCCAGCTCCTCAGGAGATTCTGTAGGTCAGGTGTCGTGCTCCATGGATTTCAGCTGAAGTGGATGTGCCGGCGTGGAACCGTGGCATTCCTTGTCTGCAGCCACTGCAGTCTGTTGGTGCCAGAGGAGTCCTGTGGGCAGCTCAGGCTGTGCGGCTGCCGGTGTCCGAGATTCGTAACCTGTGCAGAATTCCCAGGTACAAAAAAAATCTGCCTTATCCAGGGCAATAGGGTGAAGAGAGGAAGAGAGGTGATGTGATAACCCAGATAAAGATGTAAGATGGATAATGCAAAGCTTTCATGAATTAGGGCATGAGAACAAGTTTAGTACTTCTGCTGAGAAAAAAACTCACTTCTTTTTAGAGAAAAAGAGCAGCGCTGATCGGAATAGTGCAAATTGTGCCAAAGTTGACAAACGTGGAAAATTGCTCCATCCTCTTATTTGTTCCTGAACCTTGACAGTATTTCAGTTTCTATGGAAGTGTTCTCTTAGGGATTAAATCCTTCTCATCTCAGGAGGGTCATCTGAGGCGGGCTTGGGAGGAGAAGAGGAGAGCTGACTGATGGAGTCCCTGAGGCCAAATACTTCCATGAGCCACAAAAAGGCTGTGGGTTGGCCCCAAGCTGGAGAGGACCTGGCAGTCATAGCTGTGATCAGCCTGATGACAAAGCCCGTCCTTGGGTGGGTGGAGGTGGCTGAGGGGTGCAGGCAGCTCTTGCCACAGTTCCAGCCACTGCCTGAACATCTGGGCAGCTGCCAGGGGCATGTGCACACTGCTAGGCCACTTGAGTCTGAAGCTGTAGCACTTAACTTCCTAGAACATCGTGCGTGTTTGTGTACCTGCAACAGCCATTTATAATTCATTTATAATCCTGGCATGCTCCTCAGCCTGCAGATGAAAAGGGAATTTCAATCCAAGATGGGGTTTGCCACGGTGTTGCAATAATTGTTCTTTACTGTGCATCGTTTCTATAAGGCTCTGTCAATCAAGGAGTTCACTCTCTTCATTATTCTGTAGGTGCATGTCACGCTGGAGGGGAACACCAGCAGGCTCAGTGTTGGGACTTGCCCTGCAACAGCTACAGAGGGAGCTTCCCTGAGAATCGGCAGAAGCTTATCTGTACTACAGGCCTCCTCTGGAACGTCAAAGTAACATCTTGAGTTCAGAAGCCCTTAATGAACACACCAGACCAAACTCTGCTTCAGAATATGCATGTGCGGCTCCTATTGAAGTGAATGGGCGCTCTGCCTGCATCCGAGATAAGGATCTGGCTTGTAGCAAGACTTAAAGGGGTATACACTGGGTTTTAATGGACTGTCACCTACAACAGAATTCATTTTTAAGCTATTTTCAGTTATTTATAGTGTTGCAACAGATTATCTTTCTTGTTTTGCTGTTACATCTTCTGCATACTGGTTTAATAAGGCACAGAAATGGAAACAAAGCAATACTACCAGAGAGTTTATTGTGGTTTCTTTAAGGCAATGTCAGGATATTTTACAAGCTTGCAAAATTACATTTGTTACACTCCAATCATCTGGCAGACCATAAACACTCTGGAATATTTTAGATGGAGGAATGGCAATTTTTAAAAAGCCTAGGTAGGGAATATGAGTTTGTTTGAAGAATGAGTGAATTTACCTAACATCTTTTCATTTTCCTTTAATGTGGCCTGTTTGGCCTTTAAAAGCTGTGCCTCTGACATCTGTTTTTTCTTTGCTGACACCACTCAGGCATGTAATCAAGGAGAAGTCTGCCACTGCTTTCGCTGCACTAAAACGTGTGTGTGTTTGGAAATTTCAAACCTTTTCCAAGGAGGAAAACGGTGAGATGTAAGAAAGAAATGATGAAACAGGATTAACAAGGTAACAAATAAAATAAAATTCTAAAGATAATGCATCAAAATAATGGAAGTTAAGACAAGGGAAATATACCACCAAATTATAAATGTTGTAAAAAAGAAATGTATGTAAAGAAGCAATACTAAACTTTGAGGTGTGATTCTGTTTCCTTTCACAAAACGTAAGCACAGGACTATTTTGGGACACCATATCCGTGTTGCAAGTGTGACATAGGTGAATAGTGTGACATAGGTGAATATTGAGCGTGGAGCCCAGCCACAGGTCCTGTGATGCTGCATTCTTCCTTTAGTGCTTTCACTTCAGGGGATGCCAATCTTTCTCCAGAGGATTGGTAATTCTGACCCAGGATTAATGTCCCAGGTTTCTGGGCAGCACTGAAACATGCAATTCATAGGCAAAAGTTTGGGCAAATACACTCACATATGTTGACATGATGGAGAAAGCTTGAGATAATGCAGACTTTCCTATGCTTATATTTGGAGCAGCCTCTGACATGAGTAAATAACAATTAGCTCTTCCCTAAAGGGGAACTCATAGTGGGAATTCTTAAATTCAGAGTTCAAGACTTTGATATGAATGGGGTCAGGTTTAATGCCACTGTCAGTCTGTGAATATGCCAAGTGTGGACTGGGTATTTCTTCAGGACTTATGGTAAATTGTGGCCTTCTGTACAGACAGTGTCAGTTCTATATGATATATCTATATGGTAGACCAAAAAGTAAAAGGGAGAGAGAGAGAGAGACATCTCAACTCAAAAAAGACACACGCATATATTATTTTGGACCTTTATAATTCGTAACTACATCATGCCTATTACTTTGACTTGTTAGAAATACTGTTTCTCCCAGTAAAGTTATAAATCCTGCTCTATTGCAACAAAACCATGTATGTGTAAAACCTCTGGGGTGATCAAGAAAGGGACATTTCAGTTCCCATGGTCTGAGTATGCTTGGAGAATACAGCTCTGCAATATTCCAGAAAAGACTGTGCCAATCACATATTAATTGGGCTAATGAGGAGCCAGTGATGGGAAAGAAGTCATTCCATCAACAACAGAATTTATAAAGTCTAATTTATATTATTTTTTTATTTTGTACAATGGACAGTCCCATCTCTCAGCTCGCTCAAACAAAACTGGAGCTTTTTCTTCACTGGGTAATTTAAAATACCTCCCTTTTTGGTTTTATTATAACAGTATAATTGTGCTGAATCCTTTCTTGCAGTGAGAGCTGAAGATTCATTCAAGTACCTGTCCTCAGGGTGATTGCCCACTTTTATTAAGGCATTTATGAACCTGGCCTTGCGGAAGCTCTGCTGCTCTTTCAGGTAAGATTGAAATTTTCCAGCAGCTTTAGTCATCATGAGGAACTGGATAATAAACATTGTTTCCTCCATATTATGCAGCACAGCAAAAGAAGAAGAAAAACCCAAGCCATGGGAACACAAATTTTTGAGCTGAAAAAATGTGTGAGGGGAACATCTTTAATAAATGGCAGAAGACGGAAAAATGCATCATATGTAGGACTTACAAGTGAAAATTCTTCAAGGGAAACAAGCATATCCTCAAAGTACTGAGAAATAATACCAATGAATGCCCTAAAATAGCAGGTGAATGTTATATATGCTGGAGGCTATATATCACAATTTTCAGGAGTAAGCTGTGCAAATACAAAGCATCCTAAATCACATATTATTTTGGTAACTTTGCTCGTCTCAAACACACTGTTACACTGAGACCCCCCATGCCTGTTTTGAGATCAGATGGAGAGAGACTGGTGAGCTGTGATTCCAGAAGCTACAGGTGGTAGGTCTCTATTTTTCACTCCAAGGAAGAGACGTTTGTATGAAAATGTTTATGGAATAAATATTGACAGACATAAACACACTCAAGTTCTCAGAACTATAATTGTACCCTTCTGCAGAGCAGCTTTACTCTCAAAAATGTAATAGAGTTTGTTTAGAAATGTGATTATCATTAATAAAATTCAGTGAAACAGAGTGATACAATAACCCTAACATACAACCAAAGCTTGAAATATGCCCAGTCTATGTAAAAGATTAGAAAATGGGAGCAAAGAAAGGGTTTAGCATGATATTTGCATATTCCAGTTAAAGACATGGAAAGAAAGAAAGAAAAAACATTGTGAAAAAATCCCTTGTCATCCAATCTCACTGTCTTGTCCCTGGCTCTGAAGGATTTTTGAGAGCGATCTGGGGTTTCAGTTATGAGAAGTTTTATCCCACTTATTCTTCTGTTAATGTCTCAAATACAACCAGCACAAGTTCTTGCAAGGACCCTGAGTCCTAAGCCAAATACTGTTACCTGCTTGACGGCTTAATATTCCCAAGCCTGGGACTTCTGCCAGGAGAACATATGAGTGAAGTGGGGATGAGGATATTTGTTATTCATCTGTGCAGAAAGTATTTCCACCAGAACTTTACAAACTGAAAGCAAAATGGAAAGAATAGGAGGAATTAGGGAGATAAAAAGGGTAGATGAAATAGTCAAGGGGATTTTAAGAATGATTATGTTGAGTATAGCAATTTTGGATTTCTAGTTCTTCAAGGTCTGTGATGCCTGAAAAGACTAAGAAAAATGCGTATTTTTTTGTCTTTGTAGAAAGCATTCCCTAAAGGTGGCAGGCAGCCTGGCCTGTGCTCTCCTGATCTTAGCTGGGTAAATTGCAGCTCTGGGATACACTACCCAGGAAACACCTGAGTTTTTGCCCACCACTTTCCGCTGAAGTTTACCACTTCCAAACTTCATAAACTTTCCTTCCAGGTTATCCCTGCCTCTGCTCTGCTCAGGGGAAGCTCACCCAAGGAGACTCTGGAAATTTCAGCAATCGTATAAAATAACCTTGTGGAAAGGCAAGGGTGATTCTTGAATTTAATGTCAAGGAATTATGAAAGAAGGATGGTTTTGGCTCCAAAAATTTCTAGCAACCCTAGTTTCCTCAGTTTGGAGGTTAAAAGCAGCAGGGAAAATGTGTTCATCCAGGCTTTTTAAATAGATCTGGAGCAGGAAGCAAGACTGTTTTTCTATCTACAGTGTTTTTTTCCTGCTGTCTCATTCTGGTTAATTGGGTAACTCTTGTTTCTTTGAAAGCACTTTGATTCACCATATGAACACTGGAAGTATAATAAAATCAGGCTGTTTAAGAGTGTGTCTGGAAATGGTGATAACAGTCCATTTTCTGCAGTTTGTTACATCTATGGATCTTGGCGAGTTCTCAGCCTCTGTTAGAGGCCAGCTGATTGCAGTGGGCTTATGAAGGTGTTGATTATTCATTATTTTTCTTGTGACACTTGCAAAGTTTATAAAACTAAAGGCATTGTGCAAAGTAAAATCAATAGAGAATTGCGGTCACATTACGGAAAGGATTGGTCTTTCTCCTTGCATCAGCTTCAAGTGGTCTGAATTGGGAAAGCAGAGGGTGAATCTGTGATCTGAAGAGTTTTGCTGTGCTTAGGACATCAAATAAGCAACACTTGCTAAAAAAAATTTGTTGGAAAAGTGAGAAATGGAAAACAGTGCCTGGAAATTCACTTGTGCTGATCTATAACCCTGTGTACGTGGTGGGAGGAGGGATGGAGTGAAGCAGGTAAAGGGCAGTGAGATTGTTTTGGATCACATCTGTGTTTGGACAGTGTGATATGTCCTAGGATCTGCCGCTAGTACTGAATGGGGCAGATTCACTGCCAGGGATGCCATGGCAGTGAAACCAGAAATAATAGCTGTTAATGGTGCTAAAAGAGTCAAAAAATATGGAGAAGGCATTTTGAGGGTACATATCTCTTCTCCCAGTTTTTCCAGTCCTAAGTTTAACCCTTTGTACATCAAAACTTGGCAGAGCACAGGGGTTGTTCTTTACCCTAATATTATCAGTAAGATCTGATGTGACTTTATTTGAAAAAAACCACTCAAAACCAAAAAGAAAAACAGCAAGGCATTATACAAGAAGTATCAAGAGCTGGAAAGGGCTGGGCTGTATATTTTTCGCCAGGCTGCAAGGGCCAGTGTTGGAGAAGTCTCCTCGGGCGGAATAGGTGCAAGGCCTCTGGCGAGTGCGTAAAAGTAGCATAAGCCTATAAGGCTCCATTTTGGTAACACCTAGCCGAATCTCAGGGTAAGGTTTTTGGGTGCTGCATGTCTAACACTGTTCAGGGCCCTTTAAAAATCCCAGCCTTCGCTTAACAAGCAGTTCATTCGCATTTTGCTGTTTAGAGGAAAAGTGCGGAGTGGACGTGGTTACTTGATACTAATTATTTGGCAGGTATAAAAGCATATTCAAGCCCCTAATCTCCTTTCTGAGCAGGCAGGCATGCTCATGTTCAAATAGTTGCATAACGTGCCCATCTCCAGTTGACAAACCCTTCTAACTTTGTTTTCAGATCTAATGCAACCCCACCCCCAGACAAGCTGCGTGCATAGCTGGCCCTGAGTCGATCTTGCTGTTAACCTCATCCTCTTTTTTCACTCCTCCTGCAGTTTTTTTGCCTGCTTTCCATATATGTTTAAAATACAGCTGTTGAGGAAAGGACTGCTCCAGCATTTGCCTTGTGCCTGGGCTTGGGTGGCTGGACTGGTGTTCGGGGTTTTGGGAAAACAAATGAAAAAATTCAGGACTGGGTTTTGTACTGACTTGAGATGTGAGAGAATTTCACTGCCAGATCTCTCTCTGCCTCTCCGTATATCTTGTAACACATCTATATCTGTATATGTCTACATACATCTGTTTGTGAGTGTATAGTTCTGAACAGCAGTATATGGTACCAGAAGGACATAGCAGAGATCCTGGGTGCTGTGAGATGAACACAGCTTGATGTTGATGTGAATTGTGAAAGATTTCTCATTGCCAGGTCTTTTCCTTGACTCTTCACATTTTTCTTGTGATGAAAACTGACCAAAGTCAGTGGGATCACGAAGGACTCAAATCAAAATAAAACCTGGGCTGAACCTGATACTGGGAATTTTTGCTGAATTAGGCATAAATTAGATGTTATCTCCCAGCTAGTTACAGTGATACTGAAAACAGATACTTCAAACAATTTACAGTGTGTGAGAGAACCGAATCTTCTTTCATATAACTTAAAAACCAACCCAGGGACAGGGTTGTGGTTTCAAGTTGTAGATGGAACAGACACCATATTTATTTGTGTACCAAGGAGGTCAAGGAAATAAAGCAATCTTCTTTCAGCTCCCTGCATTATTATCACAAACAGTAGCCTGCTGGCACAAAGCAAGTTTTAATTGATTGTTGTTATTGATTTTACAGGAAGCAAAGCAGAAGAAATACAACTTGATTTTTGTAAACCAGGATGACCTGAAAAATACAAAGGAGAGGAAGAGATTATAAAGCCCTCTCATATTTTGCCCACTCCTGTGAGTTTGCAGCTGAGCACTCCATAAAAGCCCTCTCCATTAATTGTCTATTTATGCGTTTTGACCATATTGATTTTCTCTTTATAGAATCCCTATCTGAAAGTTTGATTCAGGTTGTTTGTTTTGTGCTGTCACTGCGCAGATCAGCCTCGCTCCTCATGGCCAGTAATTTAAACACATCTCTTCCTCTTATCTCTTTCCACCCTCCTCAAAACTACATGGGGAAGAAAAAGCTGAGCAAAAAAGTTTTAGGCCAATTGTTACCATTACTCTCTCCTTTCTTCTGACCATCATTTTTTGGAATGTTTCCATTTCAGGCTGAACCCTAGGTATGGGATTTTTTTCTGTACCTGCTGCTCTACCAGTGCCTGACTGGGAGCAGAGGTCTTGGGCTGTGAATAATCATGTGCTGCCTGAATAATCATAGCAATCCTGTTCAATAACCCAGGTGGGCTGGCTGGTGTTCAGTGAGGGGACCTTAGATATAGTCAGACTTCCTCCTGGCAGGGAAGAGATGGTGAATTTCGTGGGATGCTGCTCAGATTTACACTTTTCCTGAACTTTTCCTAAACTCCCCTTGGGCACAGATTAGGAGGCAAAAGGGTTTAAGAGAGAAGATTTCAATGTTGATGAACAACAAAGTTTTTGCAAATGACCCATTGAAAAGAACTTTCTCACTGTTCAGTCTTACATGTTAATTTTATGGATTTTGGGGTAGGTGTGTGTCAAGAGGAAGATGTTGATGGGAATAGCAGGTTTTGGTGTTTTTAGAAGAGAAGCCAGGGATTCCTGGAATTTTAGGCATATATACATGGAATTAATTAAGTCACATAGCTAATGCCATTCTGCAAAGCTTTAAAACGATTAACAATGCCAAAAATGTTATCATGGTTTTTACGATGCTTGTTATGAACCTAATTAATACTATTATTAATAGCATTAATAGTATTAACAGCTTATCCGTATCTGTCCTCAGGGACTGTGTAAAGTGCCTTCCAAATGCAGAGCATGAAGAATATTACAGGCACAAAGTTCTGCATGCTGGTGTGTAAGTCTTTCTGTTTCCTTTATCCCTTGCTACAAGTAATTCTTATTTTATTGTGACTTAGAGTATTTATGCAACAGTAGTAAAAAACCTAGAGTCTTGTTTAAATTTACATTCTGGTGTTTACTCCTTTACTTACATTTGCAAGATTTTTGTCTTGGCAACAATAGCTAAAAGCTTCCAGTCTTTCAAAGTAAAGAGTATTACTTTGGGAGCTGGGTTTTGAAGAAAAACATTACGTTTTTACACACTCTGTTTTAAACTAAATGTTTAGTTATTCACAAATTGTTTAAGGCAAAAAAGGTTGATGAATTATTATCCACATCCCAAAAGGAAATGTCTTGTGACACTGCTTTATTCAGACAGCCCTGATATTGCTATCCATAGCAGCTTGGCAACAGCAGTCTTCCCAGAATGATATACAAGGGTAAAAAAAAAAAAAGAA
>WEIT01039935.1:22168-93914 GCA_013389985.1 Dryoscopus gambensis
AGTTTCAAACTGTAACTTGAACATGGATTTCACTTAGCAGATGTGTTAAATAACAAAATACACATTGGAATTCAATTTGTATTTGATTGCACAATAGCTTAATTTCTTCAGCTACTTTTTCAGCTTCCTCTTCACACTTTTGTTTTTACTTGAAAGTTTTTTGTTGGGATATAATGAGGCTTTGTGTCTCCTGATTTCTTATCTTATGTGGGTGGTAGAAAAATTGCTCTACTGCTTCAATATTTGTGGTTGTGTAGGGCAGGTGGNNNNCAGGTGGTTTCACGCAGAGCTAAGCAAAATATCTGTAGTAAATAAAAAAAAGATGGGTGAGTTTCTTTGCCTGAGATTTCTTTATACACCTGGAACCCTTGCTGCAAACCCCAAGGAACAAGCAGAAGAGCTGCTTTCAGGCATGGAGAGGCCTTTTGCCAATCTTTGCTGCTTCCGGAGTCCTGAAGCTGCTTTGGTCTTTTGTTGTGTATTGCAGGCCAGCATGTCCTGGAATTCCAGCTGCCTCCTGCATTGCCCCGAGCTCCCACTCTTTCTCTCTCCTTTTGGGCTCCAGGCATCATTTTGTTCCACCCTTCCCAAGCCTTAAGCATGGAACAGGTCAAGACTAGATCTCTGGGACTGGTGTTCAAATGTGAGATGTGGTGTAAATCTGCGTGACCTGATAAACTCTCCAGGAGACTCAGTCGTGTGGCTCCTTGCATCATGAACATGCTGAGCTCTGCTTCCAGGCACAGAGGTGGATCCTGGACATTTGTCAGCTGGAAAAAGTAAATCTGTCCAGGTACTCCACTGGGTATTTCTCACAGCTGTCTGGGGGGAACAGACCAGGTATCATACCTTCAAATTTTATAATGTCCGGGATTTGATGTTGCCTCCTAAGGACACTAGGAATTTAATCCAAATTTATTGTCATAGGCTTCTCAGGAGAGATTTCATGTTCTTGACGCTTGTTGCTAATGGGCTCTGCCATTTGGATGCTCATGTCAAAGAATTTGTAAGGTTTGACATTGACCCTTAATGGACTTAGAGAAGGAGTCTCTTGAGCTTCATGATGACATCTTCTGGGATTACTGTGAGATGCCATATCCCACCCAAAATACCTGCTGCTGTGCCTGTCATCTGTTCCCATTACAGCAAGGATTTCTGGACAGCTAAAATCATGGATCCTGTCACTTTGCTCCCGGTCTTGGCTCTGCAATATGGTGACAATTTGTGTCAAGACCCTCCTGCACAAAGTCATATATGCACTAAGGCATGTAACATTTGCTAGAACCACTTAAATCCTTGCCTTTATGAATGTATAAATGAATCTTTATGGTATATTTTAAATTATGCACTTGATGTGTACAGAATTTATTTATTTAAACCATGATTTTTTAAACCAGTCAGCTGATATTTCTCAGGCAGCAAGGCAAGGGGAGGACAATGAACACTTGCATGGTACAACATCAAGCTGAGAGATGAGATTTATGCTTCTGGACTTCAGAAGGTCAAAATCAGTGTGGGAACTTTTCCCAGTGGTGGCAGCTGCAAATGTCAGGGAGAATTGCTTTTCCAGCAGCTTCCCAGGACAGATTTTCACAGTCAGAACCATTAATTTCTTGTGTACTGTTGGAAAACCATAATAAAAGAAACCTGGATATCATTTTGAGTTTGAGTTGATTTTGTGGGTGAATACAGAGGTATGTAATCAAGGGAGTGCAAGTAATATTTTCACTTCCATCATATTTGGTGTGTTAATGAAAAGAACACCCAAAGCAGGCACTGACCAAACACATACTTATTTAAAAGCAGGGGACTGGAAATTTGAAATGTCTGTGTGACATTTGTGATAATGCCATGGTCCTAAATATGACTATTGACACCACGAGTATTTATCTATGACAATATAAAATTTAATTTGCTGTAAGCTGTGTAACCCAGGTGTATAATGACGTGGCACATATATTCCACAGCACAGCAAACACAAAGCTGTATCCATTTGATAAACTGCTTGAGCAGCTAATGTGCTGCATTTGTTATGTATTTTTGAGGTGTTTGAAGTCTATCTCAGAGAGCTGACTGGAGACTTTTGAATTGTTTCAGATGCTTTTAAATGGGAAAAACAGTGGAAATCTCCATTTAATATTGTTGACAGCTTGAAATCTCAGAACAAACCCAACAGATTCATAAACAAGAGCCTGACTGAGGTGTTTCAGTACCAGCAATTCTCTGCTCTGGTGATCTCTCTGGGTACCCCTGCAGCACATCACAGCCCATCCCATCCAACATTAGCAGCTAGAAAGTAGCTGGTGACCCAATGCAGAAGAGAAAGCTTAAAGTAGCACCAGGGAATGTTTTCGTTCCATATTTTGTTTCAGAGACACTTAAACTGGTATTTTCTCTTGTTGCAGCACCTCAGGAGGGCAGATGTGTGCTTATCTGAGCAATAACCCAGCCAGCTGCCTTCAAAGGGAAGGGTGGGTAAGTGCCTACCTCTGCAAGAACCAGGGGGTGGAGAAACTGCACATTCACAAACACGGCCCATTTTTTTGATGACTAACATCTTCATTTCTTCCTTTTAAAAAGGCCAAAAGATGGGAATGAGTATCTCTTGCAATTTTACTGGGAAATTAAAATGTTGACATAAGTAGGTGGCAAAAGGCAGCAATGGTAATGCAACCACCTCCTCTTTCACTAATTGCTTCCTTCCTTAATGTTTTATACTTAGAGTGAAGCAACTTGGACAAGTTGAATTGCCACTAATTTTCACCTGGGCATGACAGCCTAAGTGGAAGGAGTTGGTGGCTTGTGTTTGTAAGCTCTCAGGTTCCCTTGGAGTAGGAGATTTTCATGTCCCCTGTAGAAGACCCAGCAGGTGAGTCTGTGTTAGCTCATGCAAATTCTCGACAAATCACGTGAATCCATCTCCAGAAGGGATTCCTCACAGGTTGGTGAAGCTCTGTATCCCAGGGAGGGTAGTAACCTCCTTCAGAAGCCCATCAACTTCGACATCCCCACAGGTACTAAACCCTCTCCAGATAATATAATGGCATGTGATAGCTACAAATCTGGATGCTGTCTGGAGGTTAAAAAGGACACAATAGCTATGTAAGAAGAGAGCAGTCCTAAATTTCGAAATATTAACTTTGCAATCTAAGATTCGTACAGTGTGCATTAAAGTAACAGAACATTATCTTCTGTGAAACAAAATGTTCTATATTATGACAAGTGCCAATCAGTATCTCACTGATATCACATTTCTGTATCATAGAATCCTACAAACATAGACTAGTTTGGGTTCCAGTTCCCCTGTCACGGACCATTTATACAGCACTATTTGTACTGTAAAGGACTCTACAGCCTGCCTCATGGTCCAACCCAAGACTGCGCTGAGATTGTAATTTTAGGTTCAGCTTAAGAGCCCAGAGTAATACTGAATTGTGCATTTTGATGTAAATGCCATTGTGGATATTTTACATTAAATACTGGAACTTCTGAGATGCTCTGTGTACTTGGTACGTAGGTGATATTTTGGTATAAAAAATAATTACAGGAAATGGAAACAAAATGAATCAGAAAATACTGGCAAACAACATGCTTCAAACATGATAGGGGCTTTTCTAAGGCAAAAATAGCTGTTAGATGAACCAATGTTACCTTTGAAAATTTCTTTAAATTTCTCCCTAAAGATAGGCTGTACATGGCCTTCTTAAGCCTCCCTTTCCTTGTATCTACGTGATCCATATTAAATCCACACCGGCTTGATTTTCCTGCCTTGATTGTGCTGCTATTTTCCCACATATACAGTGAGTTTTAAAAACTGTTGTTCTGAACAAACATCCATAAACTCCACTTTTAGCCTTTCTTGCTCAGCTGTCACTGTCCACACAAGGTCAGAGGCAGCAGAGTGACAGAGCTCTTGGTTCTGATTCTTTTCCTACCTTGTAAAAAAGGGATAGGACAGGCTGTCCACCTGGGGATGTTGGGAGCACTAAATCCCAGCTGGGAGCATGCCTCAACATGCTGCAAGTTGTGCTAAGGTTGCTAAGTGACTTAAATCCACTGCACAGAATAGAACCACATAGCCTCGAAACAGCAGAACCTGACTTAGTTTCTAGTAACTCATTAAAATGACTCTACAATTCTTTTGATGTTCTGTACTCGTCTGGTCACATTCCTTTCTGTTTTATAGCATGGTAATAACAACATTCTTGTAAACAGTCATATAAACTCTAACCTTCATATTGCTCTCGTCAGATGATCTGAAAGCATTTTCACATTGGGATTTGGCTTTCTTACCCCCATAAAGCATATCCCACCCTAATAACCCCCACCACCAAAGGAGCAGGGGGGAAAAAATAGGGATGTACAATTTGATAACTGCTTGGTCACTTACTCAGGACACCCAAAACATCCTGTGAAGACTGAATTTTTTTTGCAAATATTGCTTCTATAAATTCATTGTTCAGAACTATTGGGGTTTCCATTCTCTTTCAGAGGAAACTCTGCTGTGAACAGACAGACTCCTTCCTGGATGTTAGTGCCCACTCTTCATTGATTATCAGTCTGTGCTCTCTCCATTGTTATCAATAGATTGTCATCCTCTGCTTGCATGGAACTACAACCTGTGGTAATGTTTTCTGGCAGCTCAAGTTCTGTATCACATGGCTAGCAGTGGAGAATTATAGAAAGAGAGGAGGCCCAGGAGGCAAAAAAAAATAAGCCACTCTGGTTTAGCCATACTTGTCCACTGACAGCAGCAGATAAAAGAAAGACAACTGGCTTTAGCTATGGAAGTGTGCTGCAAGGAGGACAGACATCAGTTTCCAGATGTCTCTGGCCAAAGGCTTGGCACTTAAGCATTTGCTCAAACAAAAGGGCCAAGGATAAGGGACTGCACCCTTTGCAAACAACACGGCACATGGACATGCACTCACATGCAAAGAATTTACACTGGCTGAACAATTTTCCAGGCAGTCAGTAAATATAACTTATGCCTTCTCTTCCTCCATCAATAGTTTAAACAGCCTGGGAGTAAAATGAGATACAATGATTTTCCTGACACTCTAAATGACAAGGAAAGATTTCACACATTTTAACATGGCCTCAGCTTGCTTGCTTACTTTTCTTTCCCTCTGCTTCTTTATTTTTATCATTATTCTTTTACTTTTTCTTCATCCAAGACAACTCTTTATTTTCCTTTGGACTGTCCAGTTGGAGCAAAGAAACAAAGTAATATACTATGAACCTATCACAGAGCATGAAAAGGAAACCGTAAATGCTCCAGTGAACAAAATGCTAGCAATCTCTAAATAAGCAGTGTTACACAGTGTATCTGCTGAAGGCTGATACATTTGTAGTAGCTGGAATCTGCTTGAGAATTTTTTGCAAGTAGGGAAAAAAAAATGTGGCTAGATTTGACAGATAGATTTTTCACAGTGTTACCCTTTGTTTATAGACCTTCTCTCCTTTTAGTGTACCCTAGAGCAAATCTCTGCCTTTTCAAAGGACCACGCCATTGTTCAACTGAAATGCTGTTATTTCTTCTCTCAAGTTTGATTAAATTACTTGGCACTCAGACAGAAGTTGATAATAATACAAACACAGTGATCAGGGTGGCAGATGTGCCGTTATTCTCTTAATGGCAAATAACTAATTCTTCAAACCAGGGCTACGCAGTGTTAGAGCAATACAGGGGCTACACAGGGAACATTACAGCGAGTTTTACATATGTTAATTGAAACAGGATTGAGAATTTATTGGGGGATATTTAAATAATTGCTTTCCTTAGCGAATACAGTCTGGCTGTTGGTTTGTGGATGATGTGTGTGTGGAGATTGCAGAGATTAGGGCCAGAGAGGAAAGCAGAGGTTGGAGGCAGCTGATGGCGCCTGCGCAGCAGTGGGGCTCAGCTGCCTTGCAGGAACTTGCTCCCATATCTGAGTCCTAGGATAAAAGGTGTATTTTAAAAGTGTGCTAGCTTAAATGTTTTAATGAACACCTGTTTAAGCCCCGGAATAAGCAGCACAAGGTATTTTNTAAACAGTCATATAAACTCTAACCTTCATATTGCTCTCGTCAGATGATCTGAAAGCATTTTCACATCGGGATTTGGCTTTCTTACCCCCATAAAGCATATCCCACCCTAATAACCCCCACCACCAAAGGAGCAGGGGGGAAAAAACAGGGATGTACAATTTGATAACTGCTTGGTCACTTACTCAGGACACCCAAAACATCCTGTGAAGACTGAATTTTTTTTGCAAATATTGCTTCTATAAATTCATTGTTCAGAACTATTGGGGTTTCCATTCTCTTTCAGAGGAAACTCTGCTGTGAACAGACAGACTNGACAGACTCCTTCCTGGATGTTAGTGCCCACTCTTCATTGATTATCAGTCTGTGCTCTCTCCATTGTTATCAATAGATTGTCATCCTCTGCTTGCATGGAACTACAACCTGTGGTAATGTTTTCTGGCAGCTCAAGTTCTGTATCACATGGCTAGCAGTGGAGAATTATAGAAAGAGAGGAGGCCCAGGAGGCAAAAAAAAATAAGCCACTCTGGTTTAGCCATACTTGTCCACTGACAGCAGCAGATAAAAGAAAGACAACTGGCTTTAGCTATGGAAGTGTGCTGCAAGGAGGACAGACATCAGTTTCCAGATGTCTCTGGCCAAAGGCTTGGCACTTAAGCATTTGCTCAAACAAAAGGGCCAAGGATAAGGGACTGCACCCTTTGCAAACAACACGGCACATGGACATGCACTCACATGCAAAGAATTTACACTGGCTGAACAATTTTCCAGGCAGTCAGTAAATATAACTTATGCCTTCTCTTCCTCCATCAATAGTTTAAACAGCCTGGGAGTAAAATGAGATACAATGATTTTCCTGACACTCTAAATGACAAGGAAAGATTTCACACATTTTAACATGGCCTCAGCTTGCTTGCTTACTTTTCTTTCCCTCTGCTTCTTTATTTTTATCATTATTCTTTTACTTTTTCTTCATCCAAGACAACTCTTTATTTTCCTTTGGACTGTCCAGTTGGAGCAAAGAAACAAAGTAATATACTATGAACCTATCACAGAGCATGAAAAGGAAACCGTAAATGCTCCAGTGAACAAAATGCTAGCAATCTCTAAATAAGCAGTGTTACACAGTGTATCTGCTGAAGGCTGATACATTTGTAGTAGCTGGAATCTGCTTGAGAATTTTTTGCAAGTAGGGAAAAAAAAATGTGGCTAGATTTGACAGATAGATTTTTCACAGTGTTACCCTTTGTTTATAGACCTTCTCTCCTTTTAGTGTACCCTAGAGCAAATCTCTGCCTTTTCAAAGGACCACGCCATTGTTCAACTGAAATGCTGTTATTTCTTCTCTCAAGTTTGATTAAATTACTTGGCACTCAGACAGAAGTTGATAATAATACAAACACAGTGATCAGGGTGGCAGATGTGCCGTTATTCTCTTAATGGCAAATAACTAATTCTTCAAACCAGGGCTACGCAGTGTTAGAGCAATACAGGGGCTACACAGGGAACATTACAGCGAGTTTTACATATGTTAATTGAAACAGGATTGAGAATTTATTGGGGGATATTTAAATAATTGCTTTCCTTAGCGAATACAGTCTGGCTGTTGGTTTGTGGATGATGTGTGTGTGGAGATTGCAGAGATTAGGGCCAGAGAGGAAAGCAGAGGTTGGAGGCAGCTGATGGCGCCTGTGCAGCAGTGGGGCTCAGCTGCCTTGCAGGAACTTGCTCCCATATCTGAGTCCTAGGATAAAAGGTGTATTTTAAAAGTGTGCTAGCTTAAATGTTTTAATGAACACCTGTTTAAGCCCCGGAATAAGCAGCACAAGGTATTTTCTGTTTTATCAGCTGATGGAAAAGTGGCTTAATTAAGGTGGAGGAGTCAAGGGAAGAGTTAGGACACCCTGGACCTCTGAAAGGACCAAGTGGTGAAAAAGGGAGTCCTGCATGCTTCCTGGGAAAATTAAAGTAGCCACCCTTTGAGCCAGGATCAGAAACCAGGGATTTTAAATATATTAGCTCAAATGCTTGAGCTAATAAGTTTCAAAATAAATCTTTTCTAGACTACACAAGCCCTGAGGGAAGAGCAAAGAGATTAAGGTAAAAATAGAAAGCATGAAGTGCCTAATAATGAGCCACACCTGTTTAGCAAAGTTTCCCTATCTCTGGTCTGGTCTACACACCAGGTTTGTATCAGTATGACTGGCTTGGCCCGGAAAGTGTTTTTGTAAGGGGCTGGGAGGATGAGTAGGTTGCCACGAGGGAGCCACGTGACAGTGGTGAAGGCCCTGAGGGCAGCCATGGAGTTGTCTGCAGAAGATGTTTCCCTCTCACTTACCCCAATATTGGAGGAGTTTTGGTTGTTTCATGTGTAGATAAAAATAAGGACTTTTTCAGAAGATCTAAACGTGATTTAATAATTTAATTATTTAATTACTTGGAGACAAGTGGTTTCCATTTACTACAATGGATCTCAATCTTGTTGGCCTCCAGGCTCTATTGTACTGTAAATATTATTACTCATAATAAAAACCAACCTAACATTTTTCCCCAAAACTCCAAGATTTGGTCCTTAGCTGCCGATGCTGGTTCAAACTGGAAGAGGAATTAGATAAAAAACACCAAAGAAATTTTCTTTGAGATGTCTTACTTTATTTCACAGACCCCAAAGTCCACATAACCTCCAGAGAATTACAGGTTAGCACCCTGCTACCTGCCAGTCTTCTCCAGTCAGTCCTTTTTGATCATTATGAGAATTGTCAGAGCATGTGAAGACTTTGTCCATGGCTGTACTTTACGTTTCAGTGGGGCAGCCCACGTGTAGGATAAACTGGCTAAAACAGCAAGTAACTCATTATGTGACACTCTTTATTTTGGAGGTTATTGTGGGATTTTTTTATTATAATAGGCAGGAATACGTCATTCTTCATGAAAAATAAAGATCGACTAAATGCGATGTTAAAGATAAAGCTCTAGAGTAGGGGAAGCTCAGTTTTGAGTCCTGAGAATTTGTGTTGTTTGTGTAAAACAAGGTTACCTTTCTCCCCTGTTCATGACCAATTATTTATTCAGTAGAACCTTACCCCCAGAGGAGCTATGGGAGCTTGGGCATCCAAGTGTTCAGGATGACATCTTGATTTCACTGAAGTCAGCAGGAGTTTTGCCACTGATGTCTCCTCCTTAGAGTATTCCCCACAGCCTTGTCAGAGTGGGCAATAATCCTGATGAAGCTGTAGGACAAGGGCAGTCTCAGTATAAATAGAAATATAAATTATATCTGGGGTTAAGAGGCACAGATGGATATATATTAGGTAGCTTCCATACTATAGGAAAGCTGCCAGAGAGATTTTTTTCCTTACACCTTCTTACACCTTTGTCCATGTCTGTTTCTCCTACCAACTATCTATTCAATTCTGCTCAGGAGAAAGGTGAGGAAATATCTATTCACTCACGTTCATTTTTAACAGTTCATTACAATATACTTCATAGACTCATCTCAGCTGCCTGTCTGTTTGATCAAGATGAAGATGTAGGCTCCATCAGCGGACTATTAGAATAAATCTGAATTTGGTTATGTATCAACACAGTGATAAGGCTTATTCCTTCAGTTATAAGTGAATTTGGTTACATTTACCTTGTTAATACTCATAAAAGCCCAATGGAGAAGAAAATAATTGCATTTCCCAGAACACTTTCCTGATATATTTAAACCTAATATAGCACAATTAGAAAGCAAATGAGACAAGTTAAAAGTAGAGGAGAGAAGGAATCAGGAAACTTATATGAGTGATTTTTATGCTCCTGTTTTCGTGGTACGTGGCCATCTGATGATTGTTAACTGTGAGAGGACAGCTTGGGCTTGGTTTCAGGAGCAACTGAACAGAGCTTATGAACAGACCAAAAGGAGAGGCAATTTCCCAACACCTTCCACCTTTACTAATTTTTTCCCTGCTGCCCTTTTTCCTCCTTCCTACCCTTTCCCAGATGCAAAGTCCCACTGATTTGACTCCAGCCTTGGGCCAGTTGGATTTTGCTATAAACCAGTTAAAACTCATTAACCCAGCAGAAGTTTTTTTTGTTTTGTTTTGTTTTTTTTTTTGTTTGTTTTCTTGTGGAATCTATTTTCTGCCATGAGTTGAGCTGGCTCAAAGGGGTCAGTGACACCAGAAGTGGAGCCAAATTAATAACAGCAGGAGGAAGGATGAGGGACTGACTGAGGAAGAGAAGGATCTTCTGTATTTTGGTGGCAATGAGCTGTCAGAGCGGCTCATCCTGCGTCATTAAATTGTAGCTTGAATATTCAAGTTCATTTCTGCTGGAAAGGTCACTTCTGATTTCTTCTGCACTCTGGGCTCCTGGCAGATTTATTCCAGTTTGGTGAGATTAAGCTGCTCATCAGAAAGTGAGAATTTCTGACACCATGAGTTGGGGGGGAAAGAAGAAGGAGGTCTCCTTTGTGGCAATGTGCCACACCAGATCAGCAGGCACATCTAGCTGCACCCCAGCTGTCTTGCCCAAGATCACACGGGAAATCTGTGGCAGAATGGAAAGATGGCCCTGTTCCTTGTAACAGCAAGAAAATTGATGTACCCCCAAAATCTCAGGATCTTGCTGCTGGTCCAGGCAGGATTGGGTGGCATAAAGGAAAGCGATGGCTCCTCACAGACACAGGAGTAATCTACTGTACCCAGCATTTCAGCCCATCTTACTTTCTACACATCAGATAATGTTTTAAACTTGAAAGCATGGGATTATTAGTCCTTTCCAAATTTGTCAGTATAAACGGTTGCTCTGAAAAGTTCTGACCCCAGAACTGTCTGAAAATTTAATGAATTTTGTTAAGTTCTCAGCCTTGGGGATTTCCTTTCACAGTCAGTTCTGCAGGCAGAATAGGTGAAAAAATCTTTCCCTCTTACCAGTTTTGGTTTTGCCATGTCTTAATTTCACTGGACACTCCCTATTCCTTAGCGTTTCTGGCAGCAATAATAAATTTTCCCAGATCCCGCACTGCTACCGAACCACGAGACCCGAGCTTCTGCCTCTTTCCGGGTGGCTGCTGGGCAGCGTTATAAATCAAGGACCCTGGATGCGATCCTGGCTTCCCCTCCGATTCCCGCCGTCATCCCGCTAACTCCGATCACCCGAGTTCGCCTCTGCAAAGCTGCTTGCGAAGGGAGATGCTGGTTCTTGCCTGACTGACAAGGGTATGGTGGGATGATTTACCGCACGAGCGGGTGAAGAGCCCAGCGCAGGTGCCGGGAATGGCTGTGGAGATGGCAGCGGTGTTTTCCAGGGCCGCGCCGCCGTTCCCGGCGGGGGCAGCAGATGGCGCTGCGCTGCAGGAGCAGCCGCCTCTGACCCTGTGCCGGGCACCGCTGGTACCTGCTCCGCTCTGTTCCCACCAGAACCGCAGTAAAAAAATCCGGAAAAAATAGAAAACTGTGTTATATTATATTTTACTAGATTTATTTAATTTTTTTCCCCCAAAGATTTAACATCTCTCCCTTTCCTCAAATGAGAGAATGTCTTCAAAACCCACCAAGACACCACCAGCCACCATTTCTGACCATGGAGACTCAAATTCTCCATTTGATTTGAACTTCCAGTTTGATATGATTTTTTTATTAACCATAACTACGCAATACATATAATAAATGAACATAATAACAAATCCCAGCAATGACACAGTTAAATTGGGAGAATCAAAGTGCACTTTCATAGAGGTATTAATAAGATTTATAATTATTTATGTACTGTCTCCAGGGAACAATGGGAACTGTTAAACAATTTGCTCAAATGCAAGCAGGACATGTATAGCATGGGAGAGAAAAGTAGCTTTACTTTCTTCAGCCTCAATCTCTTACAAGCTTATATTGCCTCCAATATTCCCATTTCTAGATTATATGTGGAATGATAAGAAGAAATGGAATGCTTGAAGGGGAAGGGACTGTTCTATCCACATTGTAATTTTCATAGTCTTGCCTTAAAACACGATTTATCTTTATGGCTCACATGGAAGTGATATATCACCTTGCACAGTAAATAGGCAAGGTGAACTTCGTGGTAAAGTTTAAACTTAGTTTAACATTTTCTGGGGTTATAAAAATATTCCTCCCTATGGCACCTTATTTAGAGATTAACACCTATCCTTTTCCACACAATATTTTCAATGCCATGGTTCATGAACAACTGCTTTTTATAACTCTCCTTTTAGTGTTGGAGCTGGGGAACTGTCAAAGGAATGAATTGTATATACTGTATTTTTTTCAGTGTGTGTAGGTTTTACAAACCCCGTTATGTTATCGAGACATCACAGAGAATACATAAAAAGATCTAGAATACTGGTATACACAAGCCATGGGGCTGCGCCATTGCATTGATCTCCAAATGTGGCCTGTGAAGCTGCATGGGAAGATTCAAATATACCTCTGTGGGCAAGGACTTGCTCCTGGGATTGTGGTTTTTCCTCTCCCCCAGTTTGGCTGGAGAAGGGCATAGGAATTTAGATACAAGTGATCGCTATTCTTTAGGAAGGGGAAAATACCTCCGCTTCCGGCATTCATCTAAATGTCATAACTTGGCCTCTCTCCTTATGGTCTTGGAAAGCCGGCCCTGAAGGTCACAGGTGAGAGCAGGGCTGTGCTGGGCCTCCCCTCTTTCCAGGGGTGACACAGAATGAGCAATAGCCCTGTTGCCTGGAAATGTAGCCGCCAATGGCAACAGATAGAGATCGGTTTAGACTTTCACCTGTTTTCTGAGGTTTTGCCAAATGTCACCATGTTTGCTGCTGGAATGTCCATTGATACTGGATGTTCCAAGATCCAGTCCTGTGGTTTGCAGCCTGTAAATGCTCCTCTGGAAAGGAAAGGATTCAGGACAAAGTTGTGGGACTTGTTTAGGGTGGAAGCTGAAGCTCGGGGACATAAACACCCTTTGTGTGAGTCCCTTTGGAGGAGAAGGTGAGTCAAAGTCACAGACACTGTCTTGACTCAGAGTCCAGGTTAGCACCACTCACTCCTTCCCACTGGGTTAAGGGGTGAGTGAAGGCTGGGAGCAGCCAAGCTCCTGCATCCTGGTTCTGTTGGTCAGTATTTGGTCCCTCAGACAGGGTTCAGAGGGGTTCTTTGCTGCTGTTGGTGTGGGCCATGGCATTGCTCAGCCCCCCAGGCATGGAGAGACATGGAAATGGGAAATAGTGACCCTGAGCGTGTTTTACAGTCCTAGAGGTTGATAAACAGTGGCAAAGATCAATCTGTCTTGTAATTTCTCTGCACCTGCTCCTCTTTTATTTTCAAGTGAGGTGCTATACCCCAGCCCATTACACAGGTCTGTCCCCATTCCTAATGAAGCTAATGGTAAAACTCCCATTAAGAGAAGCCTGTTGTGCGTTTAGAAGCAGCCAAGGACTGGTGGAATCTGTAGTTACAACCATTATATTGTTTGCTATAAAAGAGAAAATTAATTTTTAAAAGGGGAGATAAACTCTCACTTAAGGCAGCTCTCCTTTCAAATTTATTCTTAAATCAATAAAAAAAAGTTTGATTTTTTCCTGTTTCTAAATACACACCTCACATAACAATAAAACCCACACACATTCATATATGTGGCAATACAAGCACTACTTTTGCAGAGTTTATTTAAGCAGCTCCAAAATAAACCCAAAGATAATCACACTTAGACCAAAGACATACTTAGGATAAAATAAAAACACAGCACAGTAGTTACAGTCTAGAAGTGACTGGGGTACAATAAAGCATAGTCAAAACTAAATTATGTCTTGGACTGAAGTAGATACATAGTATTAATTGGATGTAAGCCCTTTAACCTTTTTGCAGGAAGCAAACTTGAGATCTAATAATTTTTATAAAGATGAGCTTTCTGTGCTTCCAGTAATATTTCTGGACTTTGAAAGGATCCTGACTTTCCTTTCAGATTGTTTTGATGAGATTGGCTCTAATATTTCAACCATGTCAACTGAGCAGTGGTAAGAGAAGATAAAGGGGGATGGAAGTTTGATTGCCTTATTCAAAAGATACAAATACCCTGCTGGTGCTATTGGTGCTCTGCTGCTGATCCTTTTAAGGTACTTTGTTGCTAGACATTTTCATGGATGTGAAAAGTTGTGGCAGAAGGGAGTGTTAGCTGATGATTCAAGTATCTCAGCTTACAAAGAAGTAGCCTGTTGGGAAGAAGACAGTGGAGACAACAGAGTTTTATATCATGCACAAAACTGATGAAAATTTCATTTCCCTGTTAGGCTCACCACCTTTCATTGCCGTTACCTGTGTCCAAAGTAAGGCCCTGAATTAAGCCTTGTGCTTTTAAAATATAGAGAATGATATAATCCCTCTCTCCAACAGCAAATAGTTTCAATTTTAATCCGAAACCAGTGCTGATTCACTACGAGTAAAACCCTAATTCAGGTTGACAAACCCACATCTACAGTTTAAAGAAGTAGTGGGTGGGTATGTGTGACTTGCTTTTACTGTGATAGTCTGTTATGAGATATCAGGAATGGACCTCACCTACGCTAACTCTTGCTCTGAAGAGTTTTGGAGGAGCCTGAAGGGCTCCTGATGTGCAGTTCACAACTGTCTAAAATTATGAAAGATGCCTTTCCTCACTCTGTCTTGCAGAACTGTTCGGGAGGTGATAATGGTGAGCAAACAAAGTAGGCACAAGCAGCTGAAGAGCTGATAAACAGCATCAGCTGTCACCACCATTTCTTCAGAGAAGCTCTGGCCATGGTCAAAGAGGATTAAGGTACATCTTTTATCCTAGTAACTGGAGTGTGCTAAAGGAATATACATACTTATGTATATGTCATCTGAGGAGCCAAGATTTAACAGCCACAGGCCATAAAAACTGAAATCCTGGACTGGCTGCAGGCAGGGGAACCACCACACGCTCACCAGTGGCTCAAATAAACATTTGCTATTAATTTCCGCTTAGTGCGGATGCAGCTTCATCCTAACAGCTGACGTTTTATGAAGGATCAGATTTTGTTTCCTTGTAAAAAGAATTAGAGAAATGCTTAAAAGCCAAAACAAATCTGAGTAGTGAAGGGTGATGACATCTAACAGGTCTGCAGAAAACCACTTCTGCTGAGCTTGGGCACTAACACTTTGTGTATAAGACAAGACAAAAGGAGTTAGAATACTTTTTTTGTCTCTGTCATCCCCACCCCATGGACAGATGTGGCACCAGAGGACAGCCTGGACCTGCTGAAGCTGCTGAGCACAGTGGCCTCAGGCTACCTGACCTGCAACAGCCACACCACCAACAACTACAGTGCCAGGGACGGCGAGGCGGAGGATGCCTGTGGCCAGCCCAGGCTGACCTGCCCTCCCAACCAGCACCGATGTCCCCAGGCCATGGCCTGAGCGAGCAGCTGGGTGTCCCCAGGCTGGCATAAGGGACTGGTGGGGAAGAACAAGGGCAGCACAGTGACTGGCTCAGGGTATAATTCCCATCCCTGTGACACAGGTGTCACGTCCCACTGCTGCAGGGTTCCAGTTTTGTGTCATCAGTGAATGTACTGAGGAGGCATCTGCCCCTTCACCCCAGTCATTGATGAACAAGTTAAACAACACTGGACCCAGTACTGAACCTTGGGAACACCATCAGTGACAGGCCTCCAACTAGACCGTGTGCCACTGATCATGACCCTCTGGGATCTGCCATTTGCATCCACCTCACTGTGCACTCACCCGTCCACGCTTCCTGAGTTTGTGAATGAGGATGTCGTGACACACAGTGTCAAAGCCTTGCTGAAGCTGAGGTAGACAATACCCACTGCTCTCCCCTCATCCACCCAGGCAGTTGTTTCATCATGGAAAGCAATGAGGTTGGTCAGGCATGATTTACCTTTGGTAAATCCAAGCTGACTGCTTGTGATCACCTTCTTGTTGTCCGTGTGGACAGAGGTGGCCTCCATTATGAGGTGCTGCTCCACCACCTTATCAGAGATTGAGATGAGGCTGACTGGCCAGCAGTTCACTGGGTCCCTCTTGCTCTTTTTGAAGATTGGAGTGACTTTTGTTTCTGTCAGTGCTCAGGCACCTTTCCTGATCGCCACAATTGATAGCAGATGAAATATAACTAAATGTTCTTGAAGATTAGGGCAGGCACTGTGCAATCATTCAGTCTTTTACTAGCTGTCAATGCTTGTTTGTAAGTGAGGTCAACAAGATGTTTACTGTATGGTTGAATGGTTTATTTGAAGTAAAGATGTATGATCTTTGAATGAAGATATTAATGATGTGACAAAAAACATCCTGAAAAAGTACTTCTTTCAATAGGATCAACAGTTAAAGTCGTGTGCTAACAAGCTAGATGCCAAATGTAGCTGCAAGGAATAATATAGATTTTTGTAGTAAGAATAGAAAACAGGAAAAGCAATAAATCTGTTCATCTACTCAACTTTTAAAAACTAGATTAGGATGTGAAGTTCTAATTCTCTCTAATTATTGGAGCTAATGATTTTCTTAATCAAATCAAACTAATTTTTTTTTGAGTTTTACATGTTCTTCCTAAGTACAAATGATGTTATTTTATCAAAACTTGATTTCTGTTTCACTTACATCCCATTCCTCAAGAGTTCCATGTGACAATGCAAGCTCTGCTATTAGGACAAAAAATAAAGGAAAAATTTTAACTACAATTGCTAGCTGAGGGCTGGATTCAAAGAATTTATATTTTTTTTGGTATCATAATTCAAATGCTAAACTTCAGTAACTTTAAAATATTAAATTATTTAAATTATTATTGTAGATAATACACACAGATGATTTAAAAGCTGAACACCAGCCTTCATCAAAAGTCTATTACCTAATTTGTGAAATCAAGCCATGGAAGTCAAAGAATAGCAGAATTGAGGTTCCCTTTGCAATCTCAGCTTGGTTACTTTGGGTGTAACCCAAATTATGAGTGGTCATATTTGTTAATTATATATCTCTGTGTTAGTCCCATTGCTTCTTCTCTTCCTCTTCCAGTACACAGACTGGGCCATGTTCTGTTAATGAGCAAGTTGTATTTAATTATTTTTTTGATATTCATCATGTGATCTTAAGTGTTCCCTTGCTCCCTCCTACCAGTTCCTGTACTAAATTCAGGATAATTATTTTTCTCTAGGTTTTCCTGTAGCTTTCAGCTCTCTGCTGTCAGGGAGTTTCACAAAAAAGAATGGATTTATTTCTGCAGCAGCCCAACAGATGAGATATGGCATTAACCTGACTCCACGGGTGAGGCACATGGCAGGCCAGAAATATTTGCTGGATTTGAGTGCCCAGTTTCTGCTAGTTAGAGTTTGACTTTGCCCAGCATGGAGCCATATTTTATGTGGTAGTTGACTGTGAGTGCTCAGCACTTCTGCAGCTTGGAGACCCCACAGAATCTAGCCAGGGACCCAGAAAGTGAAGCTGTACAATTTATAACAGTGAGAAAAGGAGCTGGTTGAAATTGCTTGCCTTGCTTTGCAGAGGAGCTGAGCAGCAGAAATACAACCAGCTCTCAAGGACAGTGGTGAAACCATCCTCCCTCTTCTGGTAAAGCCCTAGGAGCAGATTTATTGGAAGAAGCTGTGGGATGTGACCATCTCCTATTACCTTCCCCAATGGGATACCTGCAGTCCAGGTCACTCCTGCAGAATGGCCATGCTGCAGTGCATTATCAGAGCGCCTGAATCCTCTTTTCTTTTTGTGCTATTATAAGATATCCATATCCCATGGGCAGCAGTCTCCCTTTGTTACATCCTCCCATCGATCATCAGTGCCGTCCATTTTGTGCCCGGCAGGAGGGAGAAGTATATGATCATGCTATTAAAGATAATGCCTATGCAAAAAAGGGATTGAATCAGGGCTGGAGAGGCAATTTGGTTCTGGCACTTCCGCACATCTGATTGCAACTGCAAGATTCTTTTCACACAGTTTGAGGTGTGCAATTTCACATATTTGAGGGGGGGAGGGAAAAAAGTAGACTGATAAAATAGGCATTTCATTATGCAGGGTCACAGTGAGTCCCAGGAGAGCCAGCAGGGCTGGAGCCTGTGTTGGCCACTGAAGGCTCTGCTACTTCAGTTAATAGAGTAGCAACATTAATAATCACCAGATACCAGTGTCCTGCTGAAAGCACTGAGAGGCTTGTTCCCTATATGGCAGGCTGGACAATTGTTGGTGGATTTTGCAGGTATTTCAGGGCAGCAGGGGATATGCAAAGCCCCTAAACTGTGTTTTCTACTCCAAGTTCAGGAGGGAAGTTTGATGTATTATTTTTCCAGATTTTCCACTTTTACCCTGCCAAACGAGACTGGGACAGGAGTATTTAACTACTCCTAACCTCTTTGCCCAGCCACACAGTTTCCTTCAGGTTTCCCTATTGCTGGAGAAGTCCCAGCCTTCTTGCTCTGTCATCTTCAGTCCCTCAGATCTTCTAGTTTTAATGGTCTTTCTCAGCCATAATTCAAGATTCCCTTTCTCACTGGCTCCCACACTGTGCTTCCTCACATGATACTGGCATTTAGCTCTGGCCTCCCCATGTCTATCTTCTGAAACAAACATCAGGCTGCCCTTGTATTTCCAGCCTGTTCCTCGATTTAGTTTCTTCATTTGCCTCTGTCTTCTCCCTGTTCCTCCCCCACTTCCAACTCAGAGATCTATTTCTGTATTCTTCACCGAGAAGGTTGAAAGCATGGGTAACCCTGTCCTTTGGAGTACCCTAAAATGGATGGAAATAGCTTGTAGTTTGTGGTGATGTATTTTCCTTTGAATGGTTTGTTCGGTTTCCCCCTTCTGAAATGTATGGTATATGCCCAAGCTGTAACCTGGCCTTTGATCCCTCCCCTGTGAGCTTTTCATTGGTTCAAGCCTTGGGCCCACGGGCCTTCGAAACCGTGATAAAGGAATGCTCAGGGTACGAGGCTCTCTCTTCCCGCTTGGGTCTACCCCCTCTCCCTTCCCTCTCCCCTTTCCCTTCCCCCTCCCCCCCCCCCGCCCCTTGCCAGCACTGGACCAAAATAAACCTCCTGACTTCACCATGAAGGAGATACTGTGTTTCTCTTACGGCTTGCTGCTGCCTGCAAAGGTGTGGCCCAGAGACTCTGTGGAAGCCCCGGTGAGCTGCTGCAGCCCCCTTCCTTCCAAGGACCCACGGGGAAGGTTGCCCCCTTGACCACAGCAACAGTAGTTACTCAGAGCAGCAAGACAGTGTTAGATCTCTTTATCTCCAACCCTAAATACTGATGTTGTGGATGTACCTTCAGGGAATGACCGAGGTCTCAGAAGTCCATGGTTCTTCTGTGGCCAGTGGTTTTCTAATGGTTGCGATAATTTCTTGGTGTAGATTTTGCAGATATGTTCAGAAGTTGTAAAAGATGTGTTTCGGGGATAATCCACATCTTAAAGCCAAAATTCAAGTATGTTTTCCAAAGCATTAACATTCTGAAAAAAGGGTGTTACCACATGGTTTTAACATGCAAAGCATGACAAAGCAGGCATTTTTCCATGGTCTTGTTATTGGCAGTAGGTGAAGTCTTTTGGCTGAAGTTTTCCAAAGAAGATTTTTCAAGTTTAGACATGTCAGTGTTCAGCCTAGTCATCAGCACTGGGACCCTAAAATGGGAATAATCGAGTAATCTCAATAATAGTTGGTGTTTCCAGCAGTGCCTATGAAACTCCTATGCGTTGTGACTAATTGCACTCCTCGGGGAAGTGGTCACAGCACCAAGCCCGTCTCAGCTCAAGAAGCCTGAGTTCAGGCACCTGGTGTCATTTTTGGGGTGTCATGCTCAGGGCCAGGAGTTGGACTCAGTGATCCTCATGGGTCCTCTCCAGCTCAAAATACTCTATTGATTCTATGATAATTCAGCTTCACAATCATCCAGTTTTAGAATAATCTAAATCCACAGAAATATGGGATGATGTGAACTGTGGAATAGCCATTATATCTGATAGGTAGGGATATCAGCCAAGGATGATAGATTATATTTATGCAAAAATGATCATGATTCAGAATGGTTTGGCTGCTTAAAAAATCCCTGAAGTTATCTATTTGAATCCCATAAACATTTTCAAGAGGAGTTTTAAACCTACACTTAACTTTACAGATGCAAACTTCAACAGTCATCCCCGAGCTAGGAAAGTCTGTTGTCATGCCTGTAAATAGTATCTGCTGATGCTATTTGTTTCCTGAATAAGTAGCTTGGTAAGAAGGAAAACCATAAGGCTAGAAATGGATTTTTCTCCATTTTTAGTTTCAATCACACTATAGTCAATACTACTTAAAATTGAGATGGAAACCTGGTTTACAGCTTGGAAGAGCTACATTTTGTACCAAGTGGGGATAAAAAAAGCTTTTCAGTTGAACAAAGTTATTAAGATTGTGAAGCACGGCATATCAGCATTTCCCATCCTCACTCATTAAAACATTACTCTCAGGTGTCTTTCAGGACAAACATCCTGAACGTTTTAGAAGAACTTCACATAAACCCACCACTTATCTTTCTGCGTGCTTGGAGCATTTTGCATTACCATTCATCTACTTGCCTTAGATCATGAATGATCTTAGGATTCATAGTCACAGTCAAATTACTGTAATCTTACAAACTTCTGTGCATCAGTTAAGCAGCAACAATGGCTCAAGTGTATGGCCTTAGACAGTGGCAAATATAAGGATTTTTCCCACTCTGAAAGAGTGTTACCTGAGATAATGTGCCTTGCAACTGGCTTGGGATCATGAACCTATGGGGCATTGCCAATTATTTTGACTTGGCTGATGTTAAAAAGGTTTTTTAAACTGAGTTACTTTGTGAATCTGAGCCCTTTGCTCACTTACAGTCCTGGGTACATGATAGTCTCACAAGGTTTTAAAGCGTTGCTCCAAAAGATAGGCTGCTTTATGTAATAAATTAATGTGAGAACTTTGGAAAATCCTAAATAATTTCTCTGAAATTATGAGTGTCTTATCTATCTCTCCGTAGATGAAAAAATGTCTCCTAATGACTTTGACCTTTTGCTGACAGTTTTTTTTTTCTGTTGACTTGAATATTGTGGGAGTGGCAGCATAGTTAAAGTTGGAAATTCCCACCCATTTTTCCACCGTCTCTCCCAGTAGACCAACAGATGTTCCTCATTAACTTTTAGCAGATAGATTTCTTGTTGATAACTCTGGTTATTTTTTTATTGCATGTAGGAAGCTGGGAAGTGCCTTGCTATGAAGTGCCTTGGTTTTAAAACACATCTCCATGCCCCAGCAGTTCTCACAGTATTTTTGAAAAATATTGTCATTTCAAAGCACAATGATAAGTCTTGTTGGTTGGGTCTTCGTGAGTATATTGAAGTACTAAAATTAGATGTAGAATATTCAGTAGTTTCCTGATTAACCAAAACTCCATGTGTCTGAACCCCTCCTTGATTTTATTAACTCTAAGAGACCCTACAATTTCCCTTGCAAAATTATTTGAAATTTTAATGCTGGAGGACTTTGCAAAATAAAATTTACTGGCTCGTGTGTTCCTGCATCATATCAGGAGGGTGTTACCACTAGACATTTTTTTTTTGCTTGAAACAAGTCCTTCTCAGTGTATCTTTGATCCCAGCTGTGACTTCGCATTTTTTGGCAATTTTCTTGGCAATGAAAATGTTTCTTAACCAAAAATTTAATTTTGAAGGACATAACAAAAAATGTTTTCCTCTGAAATCTTCTATAAGAAGACACACATTTTTAAAATAAAATTTAATGTTTTCTTTCTGTCTCCATTAATGGTGAGCCACAATGAATGACCTGCTTGTAGATGAAAGGCCTCTGTCACACTTGTTGCGTCTATTTAACTTGGGTGTTGTTCATCTGTCTCATCTCCTACATGTAAAGAATCCTGATGGTTCTGGGTCTTCTGTGTGTTATGGAGACATATAAACTATAAATGCCAATACTTACCTTTAACTTCCTTCCAGAGCTGTATATTTTCCCTGTACCAACAGAAATGCCATCAGCTCTTGACAGTTTAAATTACATTCAGGATAACAGAGTCAGTGCTTTGGCCAATTAATAAAATTACACTACTGAAATGGCCAAAGAAACTATAATGTTTGATGCCTAATTACTATCCAAGCCACTGTAAAGGAGAAATTATAGTGAATCCCCTATTAAAGTACAAAAATATTCACACAGGACATACCACTATGAGGGCATACCACCACAAGTGCTCAGTGTTAGTGAGGTTGAAGACATGACTTCACTTCTCCTGCATGTCTATAATTACCAGTGCATGTGCAAAATGAACATTATGGGTGATTTGAGCCCATCTGTGACAAAGTGTGCATGTTCCTCCTCGAGACAAGGGACATGCCAACAATCAGTCAGCATGAGAGCAAAGTGACAGTCACATCTGACATGAGAGAAGTTGTTTTTTTTTATGCAGAAGCATCCTGTAGCCAAGTAGAGTCATCTCAGAAAAAGCTTGGTGTGTGCCTCCTTAAATTGGCCTTGTCCTTTGTCATGTCCCATTCTCCTGCTTTGGGTATGTCTCTTTAGGTTTGATGCCCTCCATGCCCAGGGCTTCCAACTGGAGGCTTCCCTGGCATCTGACATAGGTGACCACACCCTGCCCTGGTCTCTAGCTAGTTGAATATCAAGCATCAGTAATAAAAACCTGGAACAGGCCTAGTCCTAATATTCGGTCTTAGTGGAATGCAGCTCAAATCTAGTGACATAAAACCACTTCATGTCTTTTGCTAGATGGGGGAAAACCTTCTTCAAGAAGCTCATAAATCCCTCATTTCCCCCCATGTTTCTTATCCCACCATAGGTCTCTGCCTTCTGAAACCTGTGAGAAAGCAATTTGCTGAAAGGCAAGTGTCTGTGGGGATACAGGATCATTTAGTGCTGGTTACCACCTCAGGCGTTCTGGAAAGGCTCTGCTACACGAGGTGCATTTCAGAGATCTGACTGTGTGCTAAATGAGTCCTGCATCCCTGCCTCCTAGCTCTGGGAATGTTAGGCAGGTAATTAAGAAATCACACAGCACAGGTGTGCCAGGTGAAGTTTGGTAGCTTGCTTTTGATCTAAATTGAGATGCTCTGGGGATTTAACTTCTTAAACAAAAAGGGCATAAATAAATAATCAGGATTTTTTTTAAGGTTGGAACATGCAGGCTATAAAATTTTGTCTTGGATGTACACAAGTAGGCAATACTAAAAGATTGTTTAAGGCTAGAGCTTTGTTTTACATGGGGGTGTTGTTTTCATTAACTTGGGTCTGATTAGATTTTTCACTGGGAATTTCCCCACTGATATAAACAGGAACAGTGTTTGGTTTTTGGGAACTAACTCAGGAATAAGCTATGAAAGTGTCTTTAAAATAGACCTTAAAAAACCAACAAACCAACCCAAAACCTAGAGTATTAATTATAACACAGGAGTGTCTCACAGCATTTCTTTTTAATATTCATAATTGAAAATAAAACAGCTTTAAAGTCTGTAATGAGTCCTTCAGTGTACCGCACTCTAGTTAGAGCATTATTTCATAGCTGGAAGCCAAGAAACAGGCTGACAATCAATTCTTAAATTATTCTAAGCCCACACAATAGCCTCTTGCCACAAAGTTTCGGCATGGTGCCTATTTTGCTACCATGTGGGTGGGTGAGATTGGGATAAACAAGAACACAACTGCCCACTTTTGATTTTTCATCTTCACTTAAGTTCAGTCTTGCACAGATGGTTTCTGTAAGTTTGAAATGTTTCAATGCCTCTCTCTTCTTACACAATTCCCCAATAAACATGAGACGAAAAGGAATGTAAGAGAAAGGTCTTGTATTTTTGAGTTTGGATCAAAAAATGAAGTACCAGGAAATAAGAGTATCACTCTGAAACATTTAGCCTGGCTCTTTGGTCTTCTGAAGTAGGAAAGCTTTCATAAACTTTCTCCAAACAAATTGGGTGGCTATCTCTGATCTATCAGAGTGCCCTTAAATTACTTCTTTTGATACCTTGGGGAAGAAAGATAGTGCAGGTGATGTCATAGGGCTCCTTCCAGCCCCACTGTGTGATGCTGGCTCCTCTCCTTTGGAGAGGGAATTTCAAGGGAGGGCACATGGGGTGTGGGTCTGGAGGGGGCTCATGCAAAGCGAGGGCAAGGGCAGGAGTGACACTCTTGCAACACTTCAAGCATGCTGTAGACAATTTGCAAATGTTAATTTTATCCTTGCTTTTCAGTAAAGCAATGGGCCAGTTCACATTACAGGTTGAAAGCTCTCTTTATGGAGAGTTTGATAGTGGATGTGGTTTACGGCCTGAAGTGCAGTACTGGGGGAAAGCAGACGTTGCAGTGTAGCTGTGTAGTGCATGGTTTTAGAGAAATGCCTGTCTGGTGGACACAGGAATGGATGGAAGTGTTGGTCTGAAACTCTGAAATCAAAGCTGAATGTAGACACCAATTTTGCAAAGCCTGGATTCTGCTTTTGGTCAGATAAAGACAGAAACTGAAGTAGCAGAGACCTCCTCCAAAACCATTCTTCTATTTGGTAAGGTTTGGACCTCTGCTTTAACACATTTCCAGGAAGAATAAAAAAAAAATTAAGTTCTTTGCTGTGTAGTATCCTGAGGGGATAATCCATCCCCATACAATATTATGTTACAGTTGGCTGATTTGTTTTCTGCTGAAATATCCTCTACTGTCACCCATTAGGCTTTTCATAAGAACCAGCTTCTTCTCTCACTCTCAGGATGTCTGGAGCATTAACACGCATTTCTTCCATCTCCCTCATTCCATCACTTCCTCCTCTTCTCAGTCTTCTAAAATCTGGAGACCAAAAATCAAACATTT
Organism: Dryoscopus gambensis; assembly: GCA_013389985.1. Classification (NCBI taxonomy): domain Eukaryota; kingdom Metazoa; phylum Chordata; class Aves; order Passeriformes; family Malaconotidae; genus Dryoscopus; species Dryoscopus gambensis. Next base: position 47,015 of record WEIT01039935.1, read on the forward strand.
TTCTTTATATGCACTTCAAAACATTACCGTCTTCTGAAAGTTAAAAAAGGATTTTCCCCCCTAAAAATTATCAAGAATGAAACTTTTTTTTTTTCTTTACCAGCTGTGGTTCAGGGAAATTCTGCCCCTTTATGCCATCCTTTCCTTCAGTCAGCAGAGTACAGAATTTACCTTTATTCCTTTTCCACTACCAGTAATTCCCTTCCAATTACATGAGGTGTAAATTAAAATGAAAGGGGAGCATATTCTCAGCTAAAGACTTAAGTTTGGATTTCTCCCGAAATGGTGAATTCCCCTCACTGGGCTATTGGGTTTTGTCACTAGAACAAAGACATTCTGGTGTTTTGACTTTGAGGAGCTCTGGAATATTACAGATGACACAGGAATAATGGAGAAATCTGAACTCTGAGTAAACTCAGTCTGTATGTCACTTCTGTCCAAGCATGAGTCCTGCCTGTGGTGTTGCAGAGGACTGTGCATTTACCACCCTGCTTCTGGCCCCATGAGAGATTATGTAGACAGCAGTTCCCAGCTAGAAAGACAACACTCTTCTCCCAGGGACGAAGAACTGCTTTCTTTTAAGCAGACTTCAATAAAAATTTTATCTCCTATCTCAGTAATGATAAAAGAATTTGGTGAAACAATTTAGAGAACTTCAGCAAAAATAAGTTGGACACACCGGATAGGAATTTGACACATCTAAGAGTGATATAAGCCTGTTGCTGACCACTCCACCATGGCTCTTCCCATGGTCCAGGTTAGTGGGTTTCAGGATAGCTTGGGACACGAGCTGCAGGGAGTAGCTGCACTCTCATTAATAAAGGGTCTCAACAAGTTGTGTTTGTCATGTCTCAATGATGAGCTACAACACTCCCAGGTGTGCTGAAGCCTGGATGTGTGGACACGAAAGATCCCACCAGAAAACCAATACAGTCCCTTATTGCTGCCTTCTCATGTCGAGGGTGGTTGGGTGTTCTACTTTTCACAGGGAAGGTTAAAGCAGCCACTCAAATGCACAAAGGTGGTGCTTGTTGCAATTGACCCATTCATAAAAATGGGCAACCAGCGAGTTTAGCCTTGTAGTCCCTTCCAGGGTGAAATGCAGGGACAGGCACAGCACAGGCTCCTGAGAGTTCAGCGCTTTGGGTCAGGCATGGGAGACTCCCAGAAGCGACACAAAGTCAATGTGTGCTTTCACCATGAAGCCCAGAGAGTGGACACAGATTCACCTTTGGACCAGACTCATACTGAAATCCTTCACCCGCCGCCTCAGTCTGTTGCTGCACTGGCAGCGTATTAATTGCCAGGGAAATTCCATTTCTTGTCCTGCTTAAACAGTGAGGGCTCAAGCCCTGCCAGACACAGTGGGAACTCTCCTTGGTTTCAATGGTCTCTTACATCAGTAATATGCTCAGCAGTTGGAGGGGATTAATCTCTCATTTTTCAGATATCCAACTGAATCTCAAAGAACTTGTGTGACTTCATGTCTCCACTGGAGCTGTAGACCAAAGCACTATTTCCCCACATAAAAATGCTGTTTCCAAGATTGCATAGCCTGGTTCTGAGTTTAGAATTTATTTAGGTGTCATATTTATAAGTATATGAAAGTGAAGAGATTGACAGTAGGGTCTGTGGCTCCTTAAAAATTTGCGTGAATATGTTCATGTTACTGTTTGCAAAAATATTTGCTCAGTATGAAACATTAAAGAAAATAATTTAATTGCTTTAAAAATGCAACAATTGATCTTTTGATGTTTTAATGTGTAGTTGAGCTTTACTTTTAAGTAGGTACTATAACTAGTGTGCTCCTTTTACTTATTACTGAGGCAAATTTGCCACTTGATAGAACAAAAAACAAATAAACAAAATTAGCAAACAAAAAACAACTTATAGTCAGATCTCCCCCAGGTAAAAGACTTAATTTCTTCTTTTTTGAAAATGAAATCTTAATCTCATTAGATCTTGGAGGAAGATAGTTCTGATGTTTTCTGTAGGTAAAAGGACTTGCTTAATGTGCCTTGTTTATGTTACTGTTTTTACAGTAAGTAATAAAATTTATTAGGGCCATTATCCATTTATAGAATCTGTTTGACAATGGCTTTTTAATGAAGCATAAGCTTTTCTGGACACAGGTTAAGAAAACACAGTGCTACAATAACACAGGCTTTGTCAAGAGGTCTCTGAAACATGGGAACATACACTGATCTCAATCCAGGATATATGGCTATTGATTTTAGTTGCAGACCAAGAATTGTGTCTTGTATTTATATCTTTCTACACTCTAATTTCCCTAATTCCTCCATCAAAACATTTCTCTTGTCCCCTCATTTTCTGGGGTATGTGGACATGCTTGGAGTTGTACCCAGGAAACGTCTCTTCCTGTGGATTTCTTCCAGTGTCCACGGGTCAGCAGTCCGGCACCACAGCACTATGAAAGATCACAGGGCAGGTGAGGATTTTAGAGATAAAAGCTTATGCTTGGAATTACATGCAGAAAGAGACTGAAAGCAGGTGCAGGCTCCTAAGCGCTGCAGCAGAGCAGACCTTGGAAACCCAGATGGGAGGAGCCAAGGGCACAGATAGCAGAGGTCACATGTGAGAGGTCGTGTCTTCATGTCCACTCTGTACTGGACAGAAAGAGAGCACAGGGCTCACCGTGTTTGTTGGGACATCCAGGTATTGCTGAGATTTCTGTATGTTTCCAGTTTTGAAAACATGGGCTGACAAAGGCAGGGCAACTATCAGGAAAAGGCCAGTTGGTACATGCTGTTAGACTGGATTATTTCCCTGCCTTTGTACAGATACCAAAGAGGGGAACCTTGCTGATGCATGGCACTGCAGTCTCGGGATACCAAACCAGACAGTGAAGAGAGAGATAGCTCTGCTAAATCTACTACACCAAGATCTGCAGGTAATCCTACATCCACTATTGTCTTTGGGGCTTGTTACTGAGGAGATTCTTGCATGGATCATAAATGGCATTGCACACCCTCCCCTTGAACCAGACATCTGTTTTAGATGACCTCTAGGCATTTTTACAAGAACTTTCAAATGTTCTGGAGCATAAGTCATGCGATTAGGGTATTATTCATTGGCTACCTTTTGTAATTCTTATACAACCTAAAATAAACTAGTGGTCTAGATAGTCTACTGAAACAACAGAAAGTGACAATCAACAGCATCACATCCTGCAGCAGAACATTCCTTCCCAGTATGACAGGTTGGAAAAGCATTGTACAGCCCTTTCCACAGAAGGATTGAGAGTGTGGCAAGGAGTTTTCTGCAGTTGTTAGGTGGAGTACAGCATCTTATAGGGAACTGTTAGAGATATATTTTTATATATAGATTGTCAGCTGCTGGGTGTTTGTTAGATTAATGTCCTCTCCTTAACATGAATGCATAGAAGTAGACCATGTGATTATGCAGGTATGGTAATTATCCTTCAAAGAGTTGGAAGGCTTTGACGTAACCTCTGTGTCCCAAGTGTGCTGGTTCCAGCACTCGCTAGAGGGAAGAATAAGGACTTGAATCTGCAAGCCTTTCCCATGTGACAGTCTGGTATTGTGCCTTATAAAATCTGGCAAAATTGTAAATGACAGTAACCTTTATAAGCACTAAAATGACTTAGCAGAGTTTGTTTTTTTTCTTGATAAATAAATTCTCTGATGTGCTTCTCTAACATGCAGAGACATGCATGAACTATTGTAAGTACTCCAATTTATAAATGCTTCACAACAGGCCACAACAAGCTAGCATCAGCTTTTAAGTATTTTAAAATTATTTTTTACATGTCTTTATAGCATGTTATAATGCATCTTATAATAAAGCAATTTCTCTGATGAATATTAATTATTTTTTTCCAACAGTATCTATGGTGCAGTGGCACTTGACTGGGAATGTGAGGGCTGAATTGGCCTCACACAAATTCACCCAAAGAGGAGAGCCCGTATTTCTACATCACCATTCCAGAATTCCTAGGCAAAGAGAGCAGGCATTCAGCATCCAACAATCCTGTATTCAGATCTTGTCCTGACAATGCCAAAGGAGAAAAATCTTCAACTCTTTCTCTGGCCCCATGTCATTCTGCTCCTGCGTGGATCCCTTGGGTGATCCCTGACCCTGGTCCATGCCTTGGTGTGTTGAGGGGCTGCCACTGGACCCTGTTACCAACTCCTGGCTCTGCCCACCACATCAACCCTGCTGGGACTGGCACCACTGAGGAGGGATGGGACTGTGTTAGGTCCTGCTCAGCTCCACAGCCCCAAAAGTGAAGAGGCATCCAGATTTTATGATATTCTCTAGAAACAATAGCAAGCATAGTGCTGAAGTGTAGTCAGTAACATCAGACTTGTTTTCCAAGCTTTTTAGGGACATTGAGCTTCTTTCCCAAACACAGACAGCTATCTTTCCCCCAGCCCCTCCCAGGTCTGTGCCTTCTTTGTGTACTTTTAGGTCTAGCTTCTATTACTAAGAGCTCTAAGGCTCATCAGATTTTGTTGTGTGATTTAAGTGCAGTTTTGCCAAGAAGAAACGTTAGTTTCTCATCATCAATATGAACAGGTGTGGCAGGACACCTATGAATCTGTTGATCTGGGATTTTATCCATTAAAGATATACTTTTTAATATGAGGTCATACCAAATCCAGACACCCCCTTTTTTTTTTTGTTTTCACAGAAATCTGTCCCAGCTGCCAGCAGACAAAGTCCGATCTCTTTGTACAGCGGAGGTGCTGTGAACTAATGTTAGTGTCAAGCCTCATTGTCTACATCCAAGGAGAAAAATGTTAAGTTTTCAAGATCAATGAACATCATCTACTTTCATGATGCATTGTTCTCACTAAAAGTGATGTACGGGAAGCACCTGAGAGTCAATCTGGAAACTTCTTTGGCCAGGACACAACAATATCTCTTGGTTGTTGATGCGTGGTCTGGCAGCTGTTGCTGCTAATCTGGTTATCAGGGCCTGCAGGTGTATCTGTGTTTACACAACTGGCTTCTAAGGACCTGCATTTATCAGGTCATGATTTATACTCTACAGATTGCTTGAGTTTTTAATTTTTTTTAAAATACTTTTAATTGAACACGGAGGATAAGAAAGAATGAGGGAAGCCTAGTCTTAGTTTCATGTAGGTTCAAGGTTTATTGAATTCCCCTGCATCAGTTTACATTCCTAGATGTTTCCCTGTCTGTGCTGAGATGACTCAGTGAGGAGAGCTGGTGGCAGTGAGGTTTAGGTACCACGCACAGCTGTAGGACCCACTGGAGCTCAGTTCTGCATGGAGCCTGTGCCACATGCTGACTGAGAGGATTTGGGTGCTAGAGCCCATGAATTTGGATCTCCTGCCTTTGTGACCTGATATGGAATCTCCTCCTGGCATTGCCCTGCACCGGGAGTGGGTGCAGGGATGGTGCTGCCAGAATAGACATGCCCACTGCAGTGCCATCAGGGCACATCCACAAAGATGAACTTCCTGGCTTTCATTTCATGCTTTTCTCCCCTAGATCATAGGGAGGGCAAGGGTGGGTCTGGCAGACAGTGCCCTGGGCAATGGCTTATTTGTGGAGTCTGCAGGGTATACAAATGAATGCGCCTCTTGTGTTATACTGGGATAAGGAATAATAAAGTTACTGCATGCCCTTTCAAATGCCACTAAGGTTTCAGTAGCAAAGTGGCTCTCAGGACTGTGTTTTGGATTTACCAGGCATAATTCTGTATCTGTCAGCCCCATTAATAATGAGTTCTTTCTTCTCCTGCCCCTGAAGCATCTTGCTTCAGCCTTAAGGTCAGATGTGAGGTTCTGGCTCCGGCTAAACTTTCCCCAGTTTCATTAGGTACCTACATGCTCCACAGCTGCTACGTGCTAATGACTGAGCCTGTGTCTCTTGGAATGACAGAGTCAGCCTATGATGTAGTTACCTGTGTAATGTGAAATTATTGTCCAAAGACACTGCCTTTTTATTGGTGTTTTTGTAACATAATTTTTTGATTTTGATGATAAATTCAATTGCCCTGTCATGTGACCAAACACTTCTTGGCAGATGGCTGTCTTTTATGTAAAAGAGATCATATTTTCATTCGTCTTATTTTAAGTGACCTATAGACTTTTTTGTAAGAGAGCAGACTCACAGTCACGGTTTGCAGAGGAATAACACTAGAATTTTTCCAATTCTCATTAGTCCTCTGAGGTTTCTTCTTTTACTTTCCCTTCTTGAATCTGTCCCTGAAGACCCTGACACTTTGGTAATTGAGCAGAACATTAGTGGTGACTCTTCCAAAAATAAATGTTCATAAAAATGAACTAACAGAAGCCAAGCAACATCAAGCAGAAATATTGCTGTGGGTGCTAGAATCCGTCCCAATTCATGACTCTGCTCTTCTTGGTATTCATCTTAAATCAGAAATTCTGTCAGTAATTATTCACTTCCACAATATTCCAATTTTGCATTGCTGCATATTTTAGATGTAAAGAGAGCTATTGATTATTTCAGTGATGGAAAAAACCCGTTTTAAGTTATCTTGCTTGTGGTTTCTGGTGAAGTTCCCAGGTCCAGCCCACTGGAGATCTCAGAACAACCTTGTGGCTGCTTAGTGAGGTGGGGAAACATGTCCTTCTGATCTCAGTCAAAAAGGCAGCTGCCCAGAGCTTGGTGCTTGTGGGGCACAATCCCCTGCATCAGATGGGGCAGGTCTTGTGACCTGACTTGTGAGAGGGACTAACTCTGCAACTGCTTAGTCTTCTTCTTCTGATTAACCAGCTTTCTGCAGTGTGGAAAGGCAAAGGATTACTTAGGAAAGATAGAAGATTATTTAGGAAAGGCATTGTTCTCCAAATATCTGCCTTATGGGGACTACATTGATTTCTGTTTTGTAACTGGTGAAGAAAGAGGATGTGGGAGCCTTGCTAGGTTTTGTTTTACAGTGCTGGGAGGTACTGGTGGGGGTTGGGTGATTACCTGCTTTGAAGGCTGTTGTGGTGTGGCACAGTGCAACAGCCTCTCAACATGGCACATCTACAGGGGCAATACACTGGGAGGTGTTTCTGGCCTGGGAACAACAATAATTTGATAATGAACTATTTGGGATATGATTTTGCTGAAGACATTCATCCCTGAGCTGTGTCCCTTTTCCACGACAATGGTAACAGGGTAGTGACCATCACTTAGCAGAAACTTACTGTGAGCTAGAAGAATAAAACCATGCTGGACTGTATGTGGCCAGCTGTAATTCTCCTTGAATCCCTGGATCTGGGGAATAGCTGGAGCTGGACAGCTCTGGAAGTCAATGAAGAAGTGGTCTGGAAGACCTACTGAGAACTAAAGGAACTGCAGCCACAGGGAAGCAGTAGGTGCAGTATTTATTAGAACAAGACCGTCTTAACAGGAGCCTAAGTAGATAGTGAGTTTTACAAACTTCTACTGATTCCTGTCAGTGTGTGCACAACACGTACTCTAAATTGCTGCAAAGCACTTTTTGCACTGACTCATAATCCTCGATGTAAAGACAAACAGAGACAGATCACTGCATTCATTTATGTGTGGGACAGACTGCTATTACCTAGCATCACTGAATGCCTGTAAAAAATTTAAATCATGTACTGGCAAATGTACACAAAAAATTAAGTGATATTTTATCGTAGGGTTGAGCCCCATTTCCGCATCAGAGTTCCCTCTTTCAGCTGAAATGGGCTATTACAATAATACACCGCAAACTATACAATATTTCAAGGGAAAATAAAGGGACATTGTCATCATATTGTCCTTCACTAACAAAAGTTACCTCCACTGTTTAAATAGTATCCTTGGTCTTTGGTGCCATGCATTATTTAATAATCTTGGAAACTTCTGTGACCTTTAAGCAATAGTAAACTGTGATTGCTTGACAAATAGGTCAATGTTTGTATAATAGTTGTGTCTTTGGAGGTACAAAAATATTCATCAGAATGCTTTGACTGACTTCCCCCACCCTTCCTTTCATTGGCAGTTTTCCCGCAGCATTGCCCTTTGTTAAACATTATTCCACTTCAAGGGTATTTGCAGGACTAGGAAGCAGGCAGTATATTATGGTCCTTGAAAACACAGGGTGGGGGAGGTTGTGTGTCTCTGAGACACATTCACACATGCACACACATATATGCCGTGAGTTGCTGTTACTGCTGGTGGAAATGATGTGTTAAAAACATCAGTGAAAGGATTTGGTATCTAGTGTGTGCTAAGCACCTTGGTGTAGGTATGTCGGATTTATTCCTGGTTAACATGCTCCCTGTTTTGGGGGGGGGATGATAAACTCGTATTTGCTGTTTGAAGGGCATACTTGAAAGCAAGGAACTGAGTTTGAACTTCTGGTTTTATTGTTAGCAGTGTTGGTTGCAGGGCCAGTTAAGCAAACGTGGGCTCCTGCAATACTTAAAGGGAAAGTTGTATTGACACATTCTCTGTTACTTAAATTTGAATTAGGGTGATCATAAAACTCAGAAGTGGCCTCAAACAAGAATATTGAAGCATGCAATAACTTTGCTCCATGGCATTTTATATGGAAGTGTCTGTAGTTTCACCATTGACTGCTGAATGTTACATGCCTTAGCGATATCTATTTCACACTGGAAACTGTGCCCCAGCATAGCTGCATAAGAATAATGAAATACCAGTTTCACTTTAAAAAAATGGATTTTTTTTCTACTGCAGTGCAATGCACACACACATGAATATAAATACACACACATAAACACATATTATTAAAATATATAATGTTTTGAGGGATGAAAAACTTGTAAAACAGCTCCAAGTTTTTCAACACAGCATGGTAAATGCTCTTTTAATCTCTCTCTTATGGTGCAGAGTTGTGTTTATCAACATACAGTTTTTGCACTCAAAATTTTTGCCACACCACCTGCTTCTTAGAGAAGGAATCAGACACAGAGCATTTGCTATTTGCAAATGTCTTTAATTGCAGCTGATACAACACTTCAAATCCTAAGTGCTTTTTGAGCATCAAATGAAAGGCTAAGAAGATGATTTTGATAAGTTTTCCAGAAAGCAACTAGAATATCTGGATTTCAAATAGGGCTGTGGACCAGTCCATAAGCACTATGCTGGCCATAATTTCGGGTGCATTTTCCTAGCAGCCATCTCTAGGTTAAGAGCTGAAACCCATTTTGTGCCTGGCTGGTGTGTGTTATGGTATATCTGAGGTCAAGGTCTGGTTTAACAATAAGGAAATCTTTCTAGCTTGGGGGAGGTTACATATGCACTTGGCATATTTGAACTAAAGCATCTTTATCTGTTGGCTTTTTTTTCAAAGGCAGAAGCTCTCAGCCCTTTCAACCCGAAGCAGGGTAGAAGGAGCCGTTGGCATTTCGGTGCCATCTTTGAGCTGGATCTCAAGGGTAAATTCCTGCCCTCGCACCATTATTAACACTGTAACTGGGACACTCTCTGAAGCAGTTCTGACTCAGTAGTTCTCCATTAATTAATTAGTAATCCTCTCTCTGAGAATACTGCCAGGTTACAACAGATACTGATAACTGCTAAGTATTTATTGCATTCAATAAATAGTGGCTTCAAAGAATGTACCTGGTAGTGAGGTGTGGGCTTTGTAATTATTTCCAGTGTTAAAGATGTGAAAGGAAGCCTTAAGAGTTTTCTTATATTTTTTTCCTTCCCTTGGACAATAATCAGTTTTAAAAGATTTATCTTTACTTAATCTTTAACTTTTGGAAAAAAGTTTTATTGTGTGTTTTAGGTTTATGCTTTGGCTGGCAGCAAAGCAGAACCACCTCTTAGCTCTCTGAAGATCTGAAATACTGAAAAAAAGAAAAAGTAACTCAGATAAGCACTCTATTGGAGCTGAGGTTGGGGTATATTAGAACAAGAAAATTAATCTCTGTATTTACTCATCAGCAGTGACTTCAAGCTGCAAATTACATATATATTTATAAAATACTCACTCTATTTTAAATGTTTATTGAAGAATCAGTCAGTATGAGAGGGAGGATCTAGACATTTTTGTTTTCCTTTATGCCAAGGATGAAAGAATAACAAAATTTTCAGGAGAAGATCCCGAAAGATACAGACAGTCTTAGAAAACACAGCCTTCTTAGGCTAGGAAAAAAGCAAAGAGTGTACCAAGTCAGGTTTGGCAGGGAAAAGAGTTGTTTTCAAACAGTAGAAATGTTCTCCTGAGTGTCACTTTTTATGATAATCTGCAGTCACTGAGGATATCTACACTTACAAGGAAATAAGATAAAATACATAATAAAGCAAAAATAAGCCTTTTAATAATGGCTCATTGGAACAAAAGTGAAATTTTACAATAGAGCATTTTTTATCCTCCTCCTCCTCTCTACTGTTTTGGCCCTTAATGGTTTTTTTTGCTGTCTTTCCCCACTTTTCCTACTTTCATTCCTCTGCAGTTTCTACCATCTCTTCTCATTCTTTTTCCTTGATCTTCATCTAAAACTTCACTCTTCTCACTCATCCATGAAGTCTTGGGACTGCTCTTGTTCACCCCAGCCATGAATTGCCTTTTGCCCATGGCCAGTTTGTTTAACTCTGGGGCAATATTTCCAGTGTTAAAATGGTGAAGCTGTGTGGAATTTGTTCATACACTCTCTTTCCAGTTCCCGTATATTCCAGAGGACTTTCCAGGGCTTCTTTTTCTCAGCACATCCTCTTGTTGTCCCATGTTCCCTGGCCATACATGTCCTGGCTGGCCATTTCTTTCTCATATTTTTTCTTCTTTTCCTCTTTCCTCCTCCACCCCCTCATCCACAAATGCAAACTCTTATTTTTATATCAATCAGAAATGTTGTGGTAAAATTTTCCTAAACTCAGCTTTAAACAATATAACTTGTCTTTTGCATATTTCTACTCCCTGTCTTTTCTGAATAAGATCCATTTTGCTATGATAATTTTAATTATTGGGAGAAAATTCTTATCACCTCCTGCCAAAAAAAATTCAATTATTATTTTTAGCATCTCTACAGTTAGGCTCTCTTTTTTGCCTGATGCTTTTAAAATAGAAGTTAGGGCACTGGTGTACAGAGATTTTCTGATTGACATTTCCATTTTCTCTGGGTGCTTTCATCCTTACTTCTATGCAAATGATAAATGATGCATAGAAGAAGGTAAAACAATCTTTTAGTTCAGTAGACACAGCAATTGCTGTAGTGGGATCCTGTTTAATGTGTCTTCAACATTGCCTTCTCATTATTTTTCTTAGTGAATCATAAAATCATAGAATTGTTTGGATTGGAAAGGACCTTAGAGATCATCTTTTTCCAACTCCCCTGCCATGGTCAGGGACACCTTCCACCAGAGCAGGTTGCTCCAAGCCCCATCCAGTATGGCCTTGAACACTTCCAGGGATGGGACATCCACAACCTCCTTGAGTAACCTGTTCCAGTGTCTCACCACTCTCACAGGGAAGAACTTCTTCCTTACATCTAAATCTAAATTTAACTTGATCAAATTCCTAGTGAAGAAAAGTAAAATTTTACATGATCACAAAAGTTATATGGCACTTAACCAATTGTAAAATAAGATTTCCCATATTTGCAACCAGCTGTACCAGCATCAAGTGGGCACTGTATCAGCCCCAAACTCCTACAATATTAGTGGAAAAGTGTTTTCATTATAAGATAAATTTTCAGAAGACTTAGATAGCAGTTTTATCAAATGAACTAACTTTGGAAGAGTGGTAGAATAGCTGGGAGAGTGTTTCAGGGGAGAGAATATGATGTTCTCCCTCCTAAGCCTCAAGTCCCAGCATGTCCTGAAATCCACAAACTAGTTCTGCTCTGACAACATGCAGTGACCTTGTGGAGAAACAGTGGTTTGTCAAAAGGAACTGTTGATTCATCATGTTTAATACTAGCCTTCAGGATTCCAGGAAAATTGGTGCACAGTGAAATATCAGTCATAGCTTTTATGAGTAACATCTTTAATGTGAAAACCATTGCTTTTTAAATCCACCATGATTCATACTAATAAATGAATATACCTTAAGCCATTAGTATTTAGCATACAGGATGGCAGAGAACAGCTCAAAACCTACAGCAACTGAGCTGAAAGAAGTAATTGAAAAATCATAACAAAGCAATAAATATTTAGTATGTGATGGATGTGCATCAAGGCAATGAAATATTGGAAGCAGAGAATGACATTTTTCTGACCTATCTGATATAAGAAGTTGATCACAAGAAACAGTAATGTAAAGAAAAGGTTTTTTTTTTGTCATATCTGTATTACTGCAAATTGCTCTGCTGTGAAGGAAAAATCAATTGTTATTATGGCTATTGAATGCTTTTTAATAACATGTGCTTTTATACATGGCATTTTGGTAAGCGTTACTCTAAATTCAAACATTTTTGTAAATCTCTTGTGTGGACTATCTTATAACTTAGATATGATTCAAGTTATGCTTGTAAAATCTCCACTTAAAAGGAATCTCCATGTGACAGGTAATTGGCTTCAGGCCTGTTTTTTGTTATTGATTTAACTTAATGCCAATGTACACAGGTGTGTTGGCGGGTTGTTCAAGCTTCCAAGGCACCCACATTTGGCAGGACAATAAATTGTTGCATAATANCCCTTTATATAAATTAGCTTGTTTCTTAATTTTTTTTCATGATATGAAAAATTCTACATTGTTGTCAGATGAAACAGGCTATTTTAGAAAGAAATACAACACTGAAAAAATCAGCTGTTCAACGTGCTTTAAATGCAGACAGCAGATGTGATTTGCCCTTGCACACAGAAATATCTGCATCACAGACATCCAACTGAGACCTCATTTGAATACTTTGAGCAAAATCCTGGCTCTGTTGAAGTTGATGGGAATTTTGCCATTAATTTCAGTTGGGCTTCGGTTGCGTTCTCCAGTAATGAAATGTATGGCAAGGAAGGTATCCTTGAGGAACACACGGGCTCATAAGGAGAAAATGAAGAATGCCACAGCAGGTCACAGGTGATGCAAATTCTCGGGAGAGCAGTGACCTTGGAGGAAAAGAAGGGGAAGCACTGCTGACAGGGCTTTTTGCAGAGAGGTGGGAGGAGATTTCATGAAAGGATGTGGAAGAGTGTTGCAAGTATATCAGGTAGCATGATTGAACGTGTAAAGTCGTGAGGAGGAGAAAACACTTCTACTTTCACAAGCCTGAAGAAAAGAATGAAGAATTAAGTGTTGTTTCCAAACTTTAGAAGAGTATGAACCGGGGGAAACACTTGTGATGGCTCTTCTTTCACACAGATGTTTCTCTTGGGCTTAGTTCAAAAGGAAGGATTTGTTTAGCTTTCCAGATTTGTCCACTAATCTCTGTTTCAGAGGAAAGCTATCCATCCCCTCACAAAGAGAAGGCCACATCTGAGAAAGCCAACGCAGGACAGGAGTGAAGTGCTTCACCTGGATGATTCAGAGCAGCTGTGTTGCACTGGAGTAGGCATTCAGTCAGTCCCTCTCCTAGGCCAAGAGCTGTTTTTTTTTTTCATCCTTTTTGAAGAAATATAATACTGTCAGCAAGCTAATACAACAGCAAAGTCCCAGTGATGGCTTTGGAAGTAACGTGGTTCCTTAATGTTTTTCCACACTGATTTCAAGGAGCCATCCTCCATAGCCTGGGCTAGTTTAATAGAAGTGTACTGGATACTGCTGGTAAATATATAGCAATAACACATTATTGCAGATCTATTATATTTTGTAATGCTAGGGCCAATCCATTAACTTCTTGGCATAAGCTGCAGTTACTTCAAAGGAGCATTTCCAAGCATCATGTCAAATTGTGCTCTGAGATGCCTTAGGTTAAAAGTCATCAACACCTTGGACAAGAAGTTGTCTGGGTCTGTAGTGTGAAGCAGATGATACACATCCACTAAAAATTCTTATGAAATATTTATCAAAAGCTCATTGCTCTGGATGCCCACTAGACACTGTTTTGAAATTAAATAACTAATGCTTTCTTCTCTTTAAATAACTGAATATTTTATTCCAAAGTATATGGTGATGGATTAAAACATACCAAATCCAAACCTTGTCAACACAGAGCTTTGTTTTAACTTAAAGGAGAACACAAACTGCCCAGAAATACCATCCCTTTCCCTTTGCAAATGTTTCCATCTGAAAGATGCCAGTCTGGAAACAAGATGCTGTGCATGTTTATGTGTGAAAGATGAGGATGATGGAGGTTTGTACCTCTCAGAGAGATGCAGAACAAAATCAGAGCCAGGTCACTGTTTTCAAATGGTTTATTAACCCTCATAAACACAGCTAAGAGAAGCAGCACTACAGATGGAAAATGATCCCAGACACTGCGGTCACAGCACAGAGGCAGGTACTGCTGTGTGTGCTCTTGCAGACAATGGGAAGCCCCCTCCCCTATGCTTTAAAACCAAAGCAAACCAAACCAATTTTCTTCAATGCACACAAGAGAATGTTTGGCATCTGCTACTGAGCAGCATTCTTGCTGTGTTTCACTATCTATCAAATGGCATGCTCGTCCTCTGCCAAGAAAAATACTTGTTTCCAATACTAATCATGCTCCCTGACTACCCTCTAGTGTATATTCTTCCAGGACTGCTATCCATCCATGCAGCCATTTGAAAGATACTAAAATTATTATGAGGAAATCTCTCACCTATTGTGCTGGCAAGAGCTGGGATATGCTCCAGAGGCAATGCCTGCCATTCCCAGAGAGAGGGCCTTATGTCTCTCTTTCTCCAGTGCCCCATGTAAATGAAGACACATCATTGCAGGGCCTCCATGGGGAGTCACAGGCAGGGCTCTGGTTTGGGGGGAAGATTGTCAAGGTACAAAGTCTTGAAGAAATTAAAAATAAATTGATGAAAATAGGAGTCAGTAAATAGATCCCAGAGCCTCTTGTGACTGTAGGCTTAAAAGGAAAAAGGAAACTGTCATTGTAAAATACCTAAAGATGCTTGAAAGGCAGCAGATGGGAACTCAGTGAGAAGGTTTCTCTCTTCTGATGTTTATTTGGTGAGATTGACCCACTGTATCCACACAGGCCCCATCTCCTCAACTACAACTACAGGATGCATCCCTGGTCAGATCCTTTAGGTAGTTTCTTAGGATAAGATTGAGACTCTTATCAGCTTCTGGAGTTCCTGAAAGTATTAGTAATTTGTTCCTCCACCTGAGAAATTCCCTTGGATTTCTCAAGAAGAAAAGTGCTCTTTTCTAATCTCTGCCTGGAAATGACGTGTTCTAACTTGGTCCTGCATAGTTCCAAGAATTAAATCCCTTCCATGAATCTCTAAAGGTCTGAGATTTGGGCCCCTTCCTACCAGAAGGCTGTTTGTGACTGCATCAGCAGGTGCTCTGAGACACCTCTGCAAACTGCTGCTACTGAGCAGCAACAGAGCAGCCAGGAACATCCTCACACAGTGCTGTCGTGCTTTGCAGGCCACAGCTAAACCTCAGTCATTACAGCAAATTCTTCAGATGTTTGTACAGGAGAGGGTGGCATTTGTGTCATTTATCTTTCAGCATCTACAAAGTATATGTCTAAAGCTGTGCTAAACACTCTGGGTTTCCTTTATAGTCAAGGAAGAGCAATAAGTGCTTTTATGGTGCAATTTGCCTGGCCTATTATAGACATTTACTTTGAGATGACAAGAATCACACCCAAGGTTCCTACATGTGCAGCCTGCCGAGGTTCTCACTGACTATACCCTCAGCCTGGGGTGACTGGCTTAAATGCACGCTGTATTTCCAATATATGTAATATACACATTTATATTTAATATGTTGTTCAACTAGATGAGAAACTCCAACTGCCCGTTACAGACCCAGCTTTGACTACAGGTGATGTAGGCAGTTTCTGCAGAAGTAGAAACTTCTGGGGCAAGGAGTGCATCATCCTCTTTCCATGAGGTAGAAGAAACATCTTTGTTCACAGGAGGGTCGTTTTTCACAAAATCTACAAGGATCAGTTACAGCAGCCACATCTTCCTGTTCCCCTTCTCTCTCCTTCTCCACAGAGTGGGAGCAGAAGGTGTCATGAGCATGAAAGTTTGGATGACCCTCTTTTAGAGGAACACTTTATGTACACACTTTCATAGCCAAATGAACAAGAAAACATAGAAATTTCCTCAGGAGCCCCCAAATGTTGCCTAGAAAAAGTTTGCAATGAATAATAACTATTATTTTTAATTTAAACTGCACCATGAAGGTTCATAATTTTTAATACAGCAGTGTCAATGAAGTCATGAGAGTTTAAAGATATGAGTAGGGCAAGATATATATTGGAGGACGAAATAGATTTTATTATCCTGATTGATGTGTTGGGAAAGCAGACAAGCTTTAGGCACGAGGTCTTTAGGTAAACAGTAATAGGGAGACTCTGACCTCAACAGTAAGTTAATGGATAGCATAAACTCCACAGGAATTGGAGACAGTATACATTTCTAGGAGATATTTGAATGGATATTTGTCATAGGAAGTTTTTAACAGGGACAACCAATTGGTGTTGGTTCACTTTTTGGCTTTTAAAGCTGTGAGGTGAATTAATTTTCCTGTAGATGGAAAATATTTTACATTTTTGAAGTGTTCCTGCCTGAACTGCAATAAAACCAGAAATTGCAATAAGTTTATGAGTCAATAATGAATAAATGCAATATTTTTTTGAAATCTATAGCATATTTCAGTGCAGTTTTTATTACTGATATTTTCCTATGCATATACTAACCTTTAAAAATCAAGCCATTTTGAAGGCAAGTGAAAAAATTATGTTAATGAATCATTAAAGCAAAACAAACAAAAAAAGAAAATCAGATTTCACCTGAAAAGAATTCAGTTTTAAGAATATATTTTTTCAAGGAATGAAATAAAGCAACACATATTCAGCTCTCATACCCACGTAGAAACCCAGCACACACACATGTGCCACACACTCGACACTCATCTGTCTTTCCTCCGACTCTGGCCCTTGTTTATAATCAGCTCCAGGTTTTTAACTGTGGGACAGTCTCCCTCTCAGGGCTGATACAAATCCCTCATCCTCTCCCGACTGTGCTGCCTTGCAGTGCTTTCTCCTGTGCGACTGCACACTTTGGTTTCATCAGGATTTTCATGCTGCATGAGCTACTCCAAGGAACTGGGAAACCTGAACCCTTCCCCCTCTATTATTATGGATATCTGTTTTTCTAAAGCCTAGACATTTGTTGCACAAACTTAGCCCACTGGGAATCAGTGGCTGTAATTATTAGACCTCAGATATGTCAAAAGAATAAATAGAATTTTGTGTTAAGCTTGATAATAAACATGTCTCCATTTGCACATATTGGTCATCACAACTGGTGATAAAGTAAGCAGCTGATCTTGACACCCCTTGAATCCTGCTGCTGTATCACAAGAAGACCCTGAAGCATTGTACATATATAAAAAGAAAATTAATTGCTAAGAGATTTTTTTTCAGTAAGTGTGGGCTTGATCCTGAA
Source organism: Dryoscopus gambensis (assembly GCA_013389985.1). Lineage (NCBI taxonomy): Eukaryota > Metazoa > Chordata > Aves > Passeriformes > Malaconotidae > Dryoscopus > Dryoscopus gambensis. Next base: position 64,463 of record WEIT01039935.1, read on the forward strand.
TCCTGAATTCATCACACCTTCCAAAAAAGTTTTCAAAAGATTTAAAAGAATTTCTGCAAGATGCATGATGTGCCTGACCTTTTCCGAGCCCCTTTTTCCTTCTCCTTGCACAAATAATTTTGCTATGAAATTTTACATCTGCCAGAAGCAGCCACTGCTCAAACAGGAATATTCCTTGAGAGAGGAGATGCAGGGACCTTGCAGCCTCTCCTCCCACTCGATCTCAGAGACACTGGCCATCAAGTTCTAATCTCCCCTGTGCAGATGTGGTAAAAGCTGCCCAGTGGTTTTGCTGGGAGAGGAGTCCAAACAACACCAGGACTTTTGGGGACTTTTCCATCAGTAAGAGAACTTAGGAAGAAAGAAAAATAGAATAATGAAAGTCACTTTTAGAGAGGTTTAAAATTTCAGCTGCAGTCTCTTTTGTGGTAATGTTATTAAGACAAGGGCAGGTATAGTTGAAAAAAAAAAAACGATGCTAACAATCACAATAGTTATTTTTAGAATAATCTAAGAAGTCCTGAAAAAGATAAAATAAATACATTCAACATCCATAACAAAGAACAGTATTCAAACCTTCATAATCAAATACTGCCCTTGTCACACTCTCCTAGACCCTCTCTCCAGTTTGATATATATTTTCAGATGGATCTGAGAAAAATATGTTTTGAAGGATCTGATAAAAGGGAGACTGTTGCATAACTTTGGCTGTTGATATAGTCATAAAATATATATTTATACACAGTTTTATATATACAAAGTGAACCTCACAGCCTACGGTATCTTACTGGAGCTCAGATGTAGTGCATGACACATTATATTTGTGGAAATAGGATCTATAACCTAATGTATTCTTGCATCAAAGAATAATGTCTCATAAATAAATCATTACAGCCTGTCACATCTATGGTTTCACACCATAGTGTATAAAATTATGTATTTTGAGATATGGAAGAATGTTTCAACAGAAAAAAATTTATCCTGTGCTAATGCATGTGCTGTCTTGGAGGTGTTATTGCCTTACTACTGTTCATTGTAGACTAATCCATAATATCAGATGAAAGACAGCATTTCTGTTTTCAAAAACTGGTGCAATTTGTGCGCAGCTCTTCTCTTTCAGTAATTAAGAAATCAAATAAGCCTGAGTGAAACTATTTAAGAGGTTCTAGATATAATTAGAACACCTCATTCTCTCATAACTAATTCCTAATTAAAGTAATTTGTCTTTTTGCCCTTCTTTTCAAGGGTGAAGAGCAAGTGGTGATGAATGCTCAAAATCAGGAAAAGTGAAAATTGCAGTGTGTTGATTTGCAGTGATTGAGAATGTTCCAGTTTTTAACAGCTACCTTCGAGTGAAATGGTAAATGAACCTGCAGCCCCTGTTTATGTTGCATATGTGCTATCTGGTGCTTGACAAACCGTAGTATTTGTCGTATAAAAGAGCTGCCATCATCCAGACAGTCTGAATATGCAAAAGCTGCCTTTTTTTAAGAATAGCACATTTCAAGGAGGGAGGGGAAGAAGAGATAGAGGGTGCACAAGAGGGACAAAAAGTCTGAAATTTGTTCTATAGGGTGAAAATTGTCCTTTTACAATTTTATTTGCAGCTGTGCCCAGATGATGATGGATTTATCATATGAACCAGGGATTAGTAAACAATGCGTACCCTATAAAGAGCAAAACAAGTCCTTGCTCATCACTGCACTTAATTGCAGTGGTTCTATCAAAGCCATATAAAATTTAATCATCAACCACAAGTAAGACTTTGCTTTACATGTGTGCTTGCTTCCCTGTTTTTCCACCTGTTTAAATGAAAGATTCTTGGAATATCACAATATGTAAATATTGTTTATGATGCAAAAATATGCTCTTTCATCTCCTCGTGGCTTTGATGTCGTGATATATAAAGCTTTTAGTGCCACCACCTACCTGACACACAAAGGTCTTATCTGATTCATAAACATGTGTGCCCAGTGCAAACAGGCTGTATCTAATAGAGGATTTTTCTTTCCCTTGTAATGTTTTTTTAAGAGGCAGAAAGAGAAAGAAAGTGTAAATGACAGAATCACTCAGGTGAAAAGAATATTTTAAGCATCAGGTAAAGATAAACCTATTATGATAGAATAAAAAGATGTAGGTCAAGACTGATCCTAAGAGGTTAGTTATATATATAGGTATCTTGTAAAATGTGTTTTAAAAGCTTAAACTTTTTTTATAAGAGTTTTGATCCAAGTGGGAAATAAGCAGCAAGATCAGATGACCTCCTAAGAAATACAAATATCTCTAATTAGCAAGAGAAAAAAGAGAGAGAAATGCAGGAAGTAAGGTCAAAGCTGGAAACAGGACAGATAAAGCGGGGAAGGACATAAGGTGTATGCAGCATTTCGAATCTGCAGTGCATTGTTAGCAATTTCTAAGGAAAGGGTGCTTCTTATTGTATAGTATACTGCTTAATATATGGTTTGTCCTATAAATAGCTATTTTTGTACCAGTCCATCTCTAATAGCACACTGGGTTGGAGCCTCAGTCTGTCAGAGCTTGCATTCCATGGGGGTGCTGTTTGCAGATGAAAATGTGGCAGACACTTTGGGAGAGGGGTGTCTGCTGACCACCAAAGGTCCTCAGGGCTCTTAAGGGCAAACCCACTCTCCAGGTTCCCAGGGATCCAGAAGGATTTCCTTGCCTGGCGTGTGGAACAATCAGAACCCATGGCTCTGCATAGCTGCAGCTGTCTGCACTCTCTGAGAGCAGAATTTGGCCTTTCAGTGTCAAATGAACTGCCACCACTGCAAGAACTTCAAGGTTTAATGTTGTGCTTCTTTTTATTTTTTTTCCCTGTTTTTTTTTTTTTTTTTTTTTAAGTTTCCAAGAGCACCCTGGGAAATCCTTTCGTGCTCTTTATTTCCATCTAAGCCCTGGGTTGCTTTGAACAGCAGAGGTAATTGTACGGGTGAACTTCAGAGATTTGAAGGGATCAAACTTGAAAGCCTTAGACTGCAAGTGCAAGCTCCAACTGGAATCCTGTCAGGTGCTGCTGGACGGGACGTGGCGGGATGCTGCTGCTCCAGGAATCCCTGCAGCAGGGACAACCTCAATGTGCCTCTCCCCAGCACAGCCTCAGAGGGCAGCAAGAGCACAACAGCCTCATAATAGCACTATAAACCTATAAATTGATGCATATGATTATGTGACCTGACTGAGGACATCTCTGTGAGTCTGCATTAGAGTATGGGGAAACCATCCCTAAGTTTCTTTTTGAGTACACTCTGAGAGGCTGTCTCTGGGATCAGAGCAGAGCAGCCAAGGGGATTATGAGCTGCAGGTCCACATCTTTTTTGAGGAGTATATCTTCCTTTGACGAGAAAATCCTGGAGGATTCAATAAAAAATGGTATCAAGAAGTATATTTAATAGAAGCCTACAGACAATTTCAGAAACCAATAGAATTTAAGAAAGTAGAATTTAAGAAAGTTGGTTGTTACAGTGCACAAGTTTTGCAACAGGGTTATGCATTTTTCAAATTTTGCATGACAGCCAAAACCCTCCAGATGTGTTAACTTCCTCTGCCAGGTTTCCTAGATCTTCTCTTTGAGTGCCGGTGAAGCTCCTTGTGTTTGAAGGCAGGGCTGGGTATGATCTGTTTCCATTTTCCACACCCTTCTCATGCCATATCTGACTGTCATCACTGCTGCAATCCAGGAATACAGGAAACACGAGGGAACATTGGGGCTGCTTGGATTTTTAAGATTTTGAATGCCTTTTTGTCAGTTTGGGAAAGAAGCAGGAAATGACAGTAATGAGATAATTATTTTTCCCCACTGGATTTCAAACAACTGCAGCTCAAAAAGAAATGAAAATTCAATTTATTTTCTCTTCAATTAAAATATTTGTCTTGGCCAAGAAAACCTATCTCAGTAATCGCATACTGTGTCAACAGCATCTGTCTTCTTGTGACAATAGGTATCACAGTGGATAGTCAGACTTTATTTGAGATACCAAAAAGCCTGGTAGAAGTTTTTTTTTTTTTTTTTTGGTATTTTATTGATTTACTCTACCTCTAGGATACTTGTTTCCAGAATTCTGTTTCAGTTCAGTATTACTGGTTAATGTTGCCTCTCTTCACACTGGAGGCTGTTTCAGCTTCTGAATTATGGTCTACTAGTGCCTGGTAACTTCTCTGCAGGGAGCACAAGCCCAGAAAGATGCTGGTGATCTTTCTTGGTCTGCATTTTTTTTTCCTCTTGACTGGTGGGTGAAAATCTCTTCCCTGCTCAATTTGCTGAACCTCACAGTGGTTCTTGATGGTCCTGGTCCTTCAATTTATTCCTAAGAGGCCGAGGTGTAATGCAAGCACCTCTAATTCAAACCAAATCCACATGAATGCTCCCACTTTCAGCCTTCTCATGGTGTGGATTATGGATCATTCCTACCTGAGCATTTCCTGTGCCAGAAAAGGAAAATTCTGCAGTCTCAGAAATTCTTTTCTAGCCAGGACACAATGACACTTATTCAGACTACTCATTTTCCATATATAATTACCCATATAATTATGGAATTAAGTCTCTTTGCAAAGCACATATTATTATTAGTGATAATTTGTACTACAGCAGTGCCTAGAGGAATGCATGCCTTGCATGAGGTACATGAAAAAACCATATATGTCTGAAGCTCACTTTCACATTCAGCTACAATTTGGCTCAGCCAGACATGCAAAGACTGGGAGAGAGGAGCAGAAAGCACTACTACAAGTGAGAAGCCAGGCTTTGAAAAGATAACGAAATTGCACAGGATCACAGAAGTTGATCTACAGAAGAACAGGAGTTGTACATGCACCTCCTGAGCCTGTGATGAACCATCTACAGTATTCCTTGTCCTCCCCCACTGTCACTTGCTGTGTAAAATAATGCTCCATTCCTGACCAAACGTACAGCACACTGACCCGTCATGTTGTGGGGAAACACTACCACACAAAGATGTTCAAACATCTAAAGAACAGCAAAAACAAATCCTTTATGCCCTTTTATCCTGCCAAACAAAGTTAAAACAATAACTTCTTTTCTGCATTTTTGCAATTCTAGCGACCTCAGCTAATGTCACTGCTAATGTCAATGCACCAAGATGCCTCAGTGCCCACTGCACAGCCAGGACTGGTATTGCAAGGGAATTGATGTGCCCCAGTCTCAAAGGGATCAGTGCTGTCAGGCACTTGTGAAGGACAAAGAATAATTTGTACTTTGCATTTGAGCCTTTCCTTGGCTTGCAAAAGGCTGCTTCACTGGAATGAGGTGCACACCACGAGCTCAACACTTCTTTCAAATTCCAAACATACTTCGCTAACTCCACTTATTATGAAAATCGTGATTTTTATCACTCAAGAGCACTAACAAATCAACAGAGAAGAATGTAAGAAAGTTCTGCTGCTGAGATCTTGGCCTTGTTGCTCATAGGAAGTTAAAATGAAACTATTCTAAGCAGAGCAGAGATGTTTAGCAGTCCTTGTATGCTTGTAAAGAAAATATGTTTTGTCATTTAGATCAAAAAAGCAGTTCTGATTGATTTTTGAGACATAAAACTAATCTCTGCCTTTGCATCTCATTGGGTGCAAACATTACAAGTGGAAAATGGCAGGAATTTTGCACTATTAAATCTGTATCTTGACTGTCTCTATCCAACTGTAATAAACACACTGGTCTGCAGCTGGTGACTAAATTATGGACACACAAACAACATGGGGAAGGAAATTGAAGCCTCCTCCACAAGGTGTAAAGAAAAGTCACCTGACCTACAAACACAATGCTGAAATTATTAGTTCATGGTCTTCATTAAATTGCTTATTGTGGTGGCTGAGAGTAGCTTGGTGCTCAGCACCACACAAAACCTCAAGCAAAAAATGTACAATTCAGATCGGCTGCTCTCCATGGTTATGGACCCATTTCCTTGTGAGTCAGTGGAGTAAAGGAGTAAGGCTTTTGTGCTGGGTGTGCACAGATGACAGTGTGAGTACAGTTCTTGCATCTTTGCTAATTTGAAGATGATGGGGTCACCAAAAAACCATTTATTTTTGTGTTAGATTAATGATGTAAGGTTGCCCTGCCATTGAGGACTCTCAGAGACATGAACCAACTCTTTTGAAAATTATAGTATTGTTTTCACTGCTCACCTTACTGGGAGAGCAGTGGAAGATGTGTTTTCAGAAGACATATGTGTACACTTAATCTCTGTTCTCATCTTTCAACACTGCAGCCAAGGTTATGATAACTGTGTTTGGGCATCACTAGGTTGGTTGTTGCACTCAGCACAAGTGACTGCTCAGTCCTGGTCGATGCCAGTCCAGAGAAGTGTCTATTTTTGCAAATATAGAATGCATAATTATCAAGAGGGTCATTTAATATGGCCTATAAAGAGGATATAACTTCTAACCCTCCTTTTTGACTTTCTCTACCCAAGAATGTCAGAGGAAAAATGGATGTTAGTTTCACTGCTAGGGCAGTGTTGGCTCTGGAAAGTTTTGCTGTGTGAGATCACTTTGGTTCCCTTTAATGTTTCTTATTTGTTTTGTGAGGTATTTAGAAAGCCTTGGCAGGTAGGCTGCATATAAATAAAACATGGTCTTTTATAACTATTTGGAGTAGGAGCAATTAGTTGGTGACTGAGTATTTTTAGGGAATGAATTTATCTCTTTGAAAATCTTCACTTATGTGTTACTGCATTTAACCTGCAACTCTTTGCCAACTTTATGGCACCACAGGAACTGCTCAGGGTGTGTTATCACAGTGGTGATGGGGTCGTGCTTGATAATGCCTCAGGTGCACTTGTAGCTTGTGGCAGCCACTTTCCTGGAGCTGCAGCGCGCCAGCCAGAAACACGGCTTTTACTGAGATCAATAAATCATGTCAGCCTCCTAAATGCAGTTTTCAAGAGGGTGAAATCACAGTTTGTGTTCTGGATATTTATCTAGCTCTTCCTGATGCTTTCCCAAAGCTTTTCCTTGAAGGGGTAGAAGGTGGCAAATGATTTTTTGCCATAATTAGAACTAATTAACTGGTAAAGGGGCTTTGGACTTGTGTCCGGTCTAGTCCTGAGCTACTCAGAATTAGTGGAACTGAGCCTTACCTCAGTGACATGAATATAAATTAGAGAAGGTGTGCTGGTTTTGAGAACTGGCTCTGACCTGTGCCGTGGGTGTGCGGCAGACTGGAAAGAGTTAAATGCAAGTTGTCATGACTGAACCAGAGTGTGAGCTCTCAGCACCTCAGAGCAGCCAGGCCCTGTGGCAGGCTGGTGATTTTCTGTCCTGAACCCTCGGTTAGACAAGCACAACCAGGTGATGGAGGCAGGAATAGGATGCTGGCACCCAAGCTGTTCTCTTGGCCCCTGTGTATGGACAAGTGCACTGGAGGGGATGAGGGCTCCTGAGTCCATTCCTAGAGCCTACCCAATGCATCTTGACCAGCAGGATGGTCACCTCTTTGTGCCCCTCTGTGACGGAACAGCAGACGTGAGCTCTGAATGCTCCCTCTGTGCTCGGCAGAGTGGCAGTGTGGCCTTTGCTGTCCCCCAGGCTGGGCTGAAAGGTCTGAAGTTTGCAGAGAAACATGCTGTGTCAGGCACAACCGGGCTGGCCCCACATAAAGTCAATACTTGGATGAAAACAAATAAAATCTTAGAGTACGAGGCAGAGGCTAAAGAATGCCTTCACCTCTTTCCTTCAAGCAACTATTTTGTTAACTTGAAAGACTGCACGGGCGATCTTACTCCATTCTTTCTCTACAGGTCAAATACTTGTCACAGGAGACACCCTAGTTAATATTAAACTAAAAATTAATAGATTAGATAACTATTACATGCTTTTAGTGCCAATTAATTTAATAGCTGAGTTTTTTTTTTTTTAACAAGGTAGGCGAATATAGAAGCATGGTTTACTGTGCCTGTGTGAGCTCTCAGATAGGTCTTTTGTGATACAATTACCAGCAATTGATTGGGCTGACACATGTAATCCCCTCTGGATCGCCCAGTGATACGATGTCAGTAAGAAGTCCTTCAAACAGGGCTATTAAAAAGCACATTAAACAGGTCCTCATTGTAAGCTTTATGCTAGCTTATGCTAGAATAACAGTGATATGGTGGTATTTGTTTGAAAAAGAAAGGATTATATGGTCTTTGTAAAATGAGGAATTTAGTATTGGGGAGGGGCAGTGGGATGGTGATTTATTTTTTGTTTATGTTTCTCTGAATCCTTTGATATGTCAACTTCTGTCACTAACCATTAGGCCACTTGCAATTTCTTGTATCAACGAAGATGAAATACATACTGCCTCAAATAATTTATGTCAAACATTGAAGGGCATAGATGGCAGTACATATTGTGAGATTATAATGAGAATTGAATTGGGGTCTTCAGAAATCCATCAGTAATTTATTGTTAAAGAGCAGCCATGAATCATTCTAGCCTTTAATTGTCATGTGGACGCACTTTGCTTTCAGCTAGTGCAGGAAACAAATTGTGAAAACAGAGTGATACCTTAAAAGAGAGGTTTCACCATGACACTTGGTACTTATTAATATTGCTCCAAGAGTGCCATGTCTTCTCTTGGGTCATATTCTGGTGTGGAATTGAAAGGGGTGCTTGAAAAAACTTGAGCTTATATATATTTATATATGCATATATATACACACACACCCCCACACCCCCAACACGTTACAAGTACAGGATAAGAGTCAATAAGATTTGTATTACTTACAATAAAGGACACCAGAAGGCTTTGCAGCATGATATAAGTGTCAGCTCTGAAATGAAATGAAGCATTCTGGAGATTTGTTTGTAATGCACCAACCTCCCCATCATTCCTCTTCACTCTGCTCTCTTTTATCTTACAGTGCCAAGGTAACCCTCTGAAATGGTTAAGCAATTTCTGTGTATGTGTTACACAGACATGCTTTGTTAGCTCATGCTGCTTCACACCGAGAGAAATTTCATTGTTAGCCTGTATCTAGTTGTAGAATATCTTCTTCAGAAAATCAAAGCTACCAGCAAGAGGATATAAATTATTTGCAGGGCCTGGTTTTCCTTCTGCTTCAATATCATGTAATCAAAGGACAGATTACTCAAAATTACTCATCTTGAGTGCTTCAGTGTAGTCATCACAGCACTCCTCTGTGACTACTTCACAATTTCTCATAATGCAAGAATTAGGGGGAATGCAGTGAAACTATGAAGACGCAAGCTTAAGATATACAAATAGAAGACGTTTTTTCAGGAAGCATGATTAAATTTTGGTACACCTTGACAGTGAATTTTGTGGAAGCCAAAAGTATAAATTGTAAGAGAATTTAATACATTTGTGGTGAAAAGTTGCTCTGGTTACTCTTAAGCCATTTCAAGGATCTCATATGAATGACTAGGAGGATGAATTTTGCCAAGGAAGAACTCTGAATTTGATCTATCCATACAATATTTACCAACTGACCACCATCAGAGACAGGATACTAGGCTAGACTGGTTTAATACTATATGGTTATTTTTATGTCCCATGTGATACTACAGAAAATTCGTAAAGATTTGTTATTATGAATAGTGAAGTGTGTCTTTCTACTACTAATAAATTAGTAGTGTGCTACTAGTACTACTAATAAAAATACCACTTTACCCTATAATGCTTAGTATGTTACATAACACTATATATTAAATGCTTTAGGTGCACTCTGTTCTTGTGCTCCTTTGCTCTGACTAACACAAAGTTCAATCTCTTCCCTAAATCCAAAAACTGAAGCCCAAGAACATTGCACTGCTACCGCATAAGATGCAACTGATTGAAAGCAGCAGTCACCTAAAGTTCCACACCTGGGAATATCAGAAGCACTCAGGAGTTAATAATGACACCCAGCAAGTTACTTTATTTATACATGGTCCCAAGCCCTCCCTCACAGCAAAGCTCACCTCTGGAAGACATGCTGTGAACATGCCTACTTCATGGAGAGTCATGCAGAGCACACACACCTGAAGGAAGAAGAAGCACTGACCTTATTCTAAACCTCAGGGGCACAGAAGCTCACTTAGAGCGTGAGAAAATACAAAGTGCAAATTGCACTTTTAAGGCACGAGTCCCTGCAGAGCTGTAGAGGTGATGAGCTGAAACAGGAAAGAGAAATGGTGGTTGGGAGGAAACTCTGAGGGTCTCTCATCCAGCCCCCCATGAGAAGTGGGACTGTTGACAGCTGGGAATGAGTTCAGCCATGACTTTAACAGAGGCTTAAAGCTACCAAGGACAGAGTTTTCATAGCCTCTCCAAGCACCTATTCCCGTGCTGCACCTCCCTTGAAGTGCACTATTTCCATAGTGTCTGACTTGAACACGCCAAGCTCCAGCCTGTGTCCATTGTTCCTTGTCATGTTGTCTAGTGCCATTGAGAGGAGTTTGGCTCTGTCATTTTTGTAACTCCCTGTCAAGTAGATGTCAACTGCTATTATACTGCCCCTTATCCTCTTTGCCAGACTAAACAAACCCAACTGCTTTAGCCTCTCCCTCTGAGTCATGTTGTCTTGGCCCTTGACCATGTTGTCAGAGTTCTGCTTGGCTTTCTCCAGGTTTCCCACCTCTCTTGTGAGCTGTCCCTGTGCTCATGCTTCCATAGCAATGTGCACACAGTGCTGCCCAGGGCATGGTTGGGGAGTTTTGAGTGCTTTTTGCACACGTCTGTGCCATGTGAGAGCAACTTATAACTGTTAATTGAGATCTCTGTGTTTACCAGAGATGAAAAGAGCAAAAATTAGAGCTTGGGAAAGCATCTGTCTAAATCCAAAAGGAAACTGCCTAGGTTGCAATATTTAAGAGTGATGGCACTGGTGATGATAAAGCTGACTCTTCCTGCCCTTGGTAAAATATGTTGCTGTGGTGCATTATCCTGAGGAGTCACCTTTGCTATCACAGGCTTTATGTTCATAATACTTTATGATTTTACTCTTTAAAACACTTACCTCTTGGAAGGGTACCTAAGCTACACAAGTAGCTTTTATTCCAAGACCTGACACATTTGCTGACTGAGCCAAACAGTTGCACGACACTTATGAAGTACAAAAAGGCAAAATAAGCACCTGTGGACACTGCTCTGTTTCGGTCTTGGCAAATCAATGCATCAGGATCCTTCACTGGCACTTGTAGGTGGTGTTGCAAAGCTGTTCTCATGCCATTGTACTGAAACAGCTTGTGAAGATTTACTCACTGATGTGTTAGGGTTGGCTTTTGAAGATGTGCTATTTGTAGCAGAAAATGATGTGAGTTTTTCTGTGATTAACAGATCAGGGTAGGCACTCACTATCCTGTAGCTATTTGTAGTGACAGTAGTCTACAAAAAGCCACTCAGGGCTGTAGAATAATAGAATAGTAGAATTTTTTAGGATGGAAAAGTCCTCTAAGATCATTGAGTCCAGCCATTTACCCAGCAGTGCCAACTCCACCTCTAAACAATGTTCCTAAGTGCCACGTCTACACATCTTTTAAATATCTCCAGGGGTGGTGACTCTACCACTTCCCAGGGCAACTTGTTCCAATGCCTGACCACACTTTCAGTGGAGAAATACTTCCTAATATCCAATCTAAACCTCCCCTGGTGCAAATTGAAGTAATTTCCTCTTGTCCTTATTACTTTGAAGAAGAAACCAATCCCTATCTGGCTACAACCTCCTTTCAGGTGGTTGGAGAGAGTGATAAGCCCCACCCCAAGCCTCCTCTTCTCCTGGTTAAACACTCCCATCTCCCTCAGCTGCTGCTCATATGACTTGTTATATAACAACAAATATCTTCACCATTCTTATATCTGCTTCACAGGCACGATAACTTATTCTAATGTAATGTAATAATAATGTATTCTAATGTAATAAAGTCCTTGTTGAAGAACAGTTCCTGCGACATAAATAGGCTGAATGAAGTGGTTAAGACCTTCCTCACACCTTTTACTGTCCTGTGTGTTCCCAGCCTACCCAATTCTCCGTTGCAAAAGGTGTAGCTGACCTTTCTGGGAGCACAAGGGACACCCGTGTGCCCATGCTGCCATAGCTGCCGTGTCACCACAGTGTATATCTGTTAGCTAAAAGTAAGATTTTCAGGAGATTGAGATGATGGCTGAAATGCCTACTGAGGGTTAGTCATCATCACTCTTCTTTCAAAGACCTGAGGGTCTGATAACCAAGGTGAGAAGGGAACATCTTTGACAAATGGAAAGCCAGTTCTGTCATCAGCAGATCCCCAAACTGCAGCTGGCACAGACAGAAATAAAATTTTGTCCCTTGCCAAAGCCCCTTGGCATTGAATGCTGAGTTGTCCTGTGCTGCCTGTGTGTGATTCACATGGGAATTATTCCTCTGCATCTGTCCAGAGCAGGCAGAGGGCTGCAGGGATGCACCGAGCTGCCTCAGCTCCCACCGAAGCCCATGGGAGCTGGGGCTGAGTTCAGCTCCTCCCGGGCTCAGAAAGGGGCAAAGCACCTCTCCTGCCCGCCCTATGCACTGAAATAGACTGTGCAGGCCCACATGGAAGAAGGGGTGCTCAGAGTGAGACAATTAATCTCCATGACTTAATGCAGACTGGGGAAAACAACAACAACAAAAGGAAAACGCTTAAAACAAAGAACCGGAAATTGCTTATAGGGAGCAAGGGAGCAATTCAGGTGCCAAAATACAAGCACAGAGCATCATTTTAATGCCTGAGGCCACCTGAGACAACCACACAGGACTGGCAGATCTGACACTTGATCTATGAAAGACCTGCTCCCTTCTGGAGCAGCAGCTGGGGGCCAGATGCGACACCCTAAGGCATCAAAAATGGCACTAGACACATGTGTTTAGGCAGCTGAATCCCACCCTGTGCTTCCAGACTTCTGATGAATGAACCTCTTTTTCACTGTCTCGGACTCAAATCCCAGGTTCTTGAGGGGCTTTCCCTAGGGCTCAGCAGTGTGTAGTAGAGGGAAAATTTCATTGGTTTAACTTGGATAGAGTTGTTACAGCCCTTTGTTATGTATTTTTAAAACTGCTTTTAGGCTATAAAATCATGAAGTGGTTTCTGCTTTCATAGGCTCTGCGCATAATTCAGGTGAGACCAAAGGTTTTTCCTCACCACAAGATGTTGATTTGATTAGTCCAAATCCCATCTCCTTTGAATACCTGTTCTATCGCAGCTCCCCAGTAGGGGCCTGTTGTCAAATAGCCAGATTTACCCTGAGTGATATTGGAGAAGATAACCCTGCTGCAGTTGTTTTCTCAGATAGTTAAACAGAAGCTTAGCTCATAGGAATATTCTGTTTTTAAATTGAACTGCACAGATCTTAATATCCCTTTGCATTTTGCCAGGATATTTGGTGAGGAAGAGATTTGGCAGCTGCTTACATCATGTTGGGGGTAAAGAAGAGGAGGAACTGAATTACTTGTATGTGTCAGCCTGATGTGTGAGGAGGGAAGCATTGCTCCTGTTCGGATTATGTGGTACCTTTTTATGGAAATGTTTTAAGCAATCCACCAGAAAAGGAGGGTTTTTCAGGAAGGGCATATTTTCACAGCATACCTCTGAATGTGGAGGTTCTGGCTGTCTTCCAATATGAATGCACAGTGCTGACAGCTCCTGAAAATAATGCAGGTTTTAGGGGTGAGACAGGGACTAAAATATTTATGTGTTTCTTAGGCTGATACATTAACACATATGTAGACAGATAGAAAGTTATACTATTAACTTTTTTTAACCCTCCTGGGACACTTTCTTTAATGATAACCTAAAGAAAATCTGAATGGGGATAACTTGTAACGTGGTGTTAGCTGCTATACCAGGCTTTGTCCTTGTCTCAGCATTTAGAAGGAAGGTCAGGAAGATGAGCTGGGACTGGAGAAACAAGAAGGGAACAGAGATGGGAGAAGAATTTGAGAAAAACTTTTAAGGTTCAAAGGACAGGTCTCCGCTGCCTGCTGGTCACAGATGTGGAGATATGGATACATTGGCCATAGGCTGTGTTGCATTGCAGGAATAGACTAATTAACAGTCATGAATTTTGGAGTTTAATTTTTAGTAAATGTGAACAACAGTCAGAGAGTATGAGAGACACAAAATTCGTACGGTGCCCTCACTGACCACTTTCCCCTGCACTGTCGTTCTTTCTGATGAGCACAGTCTGAATGTCAGTCGTGCGTGGGTTAAATCTCAAGGTTGTTGCACCTGAAATCCCTGTTATAGCTCCTAATATGTGCTGCTGAGAGGTTTTAGAGAGAGCAGCAAACTAATAGTGAGCAGGCATATAATATGTTCTCAAAAGTATTTCCAAGGAGTTCTAGGAAAGCTTTGTGTTAACTTACTGAACTTATGATAAGAGAAAGCAGTAAGTATTGACAGCCCTTTGTTATGTATTTTTAAAACTGCTTTTAGGCTACAAAATCATGAAGCGGTTTCAAATGTAAAGTATTGACATCCTTTCAATTTAACTTGCTATATTCTTTAGTATATATTCCCACCTGAATTGAGGTTGTTCACACATCTCACTAGCTTTCTCCAGAGCCTAAGGAAAAGAAAATCTAGATGCCTTCAAGCTTCCTCAAGGAAGTCACCTTTCAGGAGCCCTTGTATCCGGCTGCAGTTGCAGCTGCTGAACCCATAGCTGGTGACCTCCTTGGTTTTGAGTAAAATAGGGAATGATGTGAAGTTTAACATGAAGTTGGCACTCAGACACAGCCCTCACATGTCCAACTGCTTTGCTACTCAGGCACTGAACTGAAGGACTGCTTCCAACTCCTACTTATAACCATTTCTCTGAGTCCTTTGAGGGTTCAGCTCTCACGGCAGGCAATGTGTGGTTGCTTGTCCTCACTGAGCAGTATTACAGAGAATTTCAGCACAAATTCCCTTTAGACCAAACTCCTACCTCTGGGATCTGTAGGTCTAATGAAGACAAGCTGCAGTTTCATGACTGCTTTAAGTAAAACTCTGCGCAGGCAGCTGCTGAAAGGTGTAGTTTTGTCTTTTCCTTTCTCCAGATATGAATTCCTGCTGCCTCCTTTGTGCCCATACTCATGCCAACCCCAATGAGAGTTGAAAATTTCCCTGCTTCCCCAAATGTTTTTAGGGAGCTCATCCATCTCATCACTTGCATGCATGGAAGATGGTCCTGGCTCTATGGCAGCACTCAGAAGGAGGGAAATGGTGGGGAGGGAGGGAGGGAGGAAGGAAGGAAGGAAGGAAGGAAGGAAGGAAGGACCATGATACACTGATCCCATGCACTTGCCGACCCTGTGTCTGGAACAGCACTGCCAACATTTTGCACTCAAAATAGGGAGGGTGGAAATAATCAAGCCACTCAATTCTGCGGTGTGTTCAACCTCACATCTTCATTTCATCCCTCCTGATGCCATTCCAGTTCCTGTTGGTGGCTACAGAACACAAGTGGTCTGGATGGAATCACCTGTTCAGGACTGGCATTGGAAACTGGAGGCTAAACTGAGCAAAGTTGCCACTTGCCCTCTAAGCCCTCACATTTACCCCTTATCTGTAGTGCTATTTTGGGGTTGCTGGAAACCTGGGCTACCCCACAGAGCAGCTCTGATACTTTTACAGCTTCTCAGTTACTGAAACTTTTCTTTTTGCCAGACCTATTAGTAGGCTGGAGCTTCAGTGGCTTTAATTGCTTGACCTTTTGGCACATTATCTGTAGATGTGATCTTTACAATCACACAGGAAGGCAATTTCAGCTCTACGAATATTCTGAATACTCTGCTTTATTCTCTCTTCATTAAGATTTGACATACTCCTGATTGATCCCCACATAACCAAAAGAATATGAAACTCATTATAACTGAAAAGTTTTAGGTGTGGGCTGCTGGAAAAGCTCAGGTTTTTTTGTTTTTTGTTAGTGATGCCTTGTGTACACTGCCTATCTAAGGGGATGTTCTGTCTGCAAACTGTCTTGTTAACAGCAGATCTATTAACAGCAGATCTAATAAGCACAGAGAGGGCTAGTTCAGAGCACATGTCACTTTGGGATCAGCCATTGAGCAGAGTGGTGCAAACTGGCTTTTCCTCCTCAGATGATGAGTGCCTTAACAGCAGCCAGGAGTGCCATTGTCACACCATCCATCAACTGCCTTCCGTCCCTCTTAGCTGAACCCATGAATTAAGCAACTGTGGTTAAAAAGCAATAAAATTAAAAGTTGTAATGGGGAGACATTGACAAAAGGGTTACAATGAGCTGGCCATATATCTTTTAACTAGCTAAATATAACCATAGGTTTCCATAAGTTCAAAGAGTGGTGGCCTGGAGATGAATACAACTGTTCCAACTGAGTTCTGGGCTAGGAGCCAGAAGTTTGTTAAAACACCTTAGAACATGCTTATTCTCTCTTAGAACATTTTTTGGTACTTGCTCTATTAGTATGGATTTTATTTCCCCACCAAACGAGTTCTCTGCCTTTGAACCATAAACAATAATGGCACATCTGTCTCTAGGCTGCTGTACTTTGAAAACCAATGCTAAGGACACAGAGGGGTAGATTTTCAAAGCGTTGTGTGGGAGTTTGTACCAGGAGTCTAGCCAAATATTTTTCTCTCATACTCATCCCTGAGCCTAACCTTTCCTCATGCGTTAGAATGGCTCTGTTTGCTCTGCCCACATGGGGACATTTCAGACAGCTTTTACCTCCAGGGACAGAGCTTCAGCTGGTCAGAAAAGCCTATAAATAGGGTTTTACTGATGACCTTTTAAATCTAGTGGTGGATCTTCCCTCTAATCTTTTTCATTTTATTTTTCTGGCTTTGTCTGTGTTTGTATGTGATTCTCAGTTTCTGCTGAATTATTTACCATTAGGCCACAATGCAACTAAAAATCCCTGACAACAGTGAGACAGGTGGTGTGAAGTGATTGCAGCTCAAAACTGCATCAGTGCTCATTGTGCCCACCTGTTTTCTGTGCTGGGGAGTTTGATGGCAGCCTTGTGGGAAGCAGACAATTTTGTGCTGCTTTTATATGGCCACTCTGATAAAGCAGCATAAAAAGCTATGAATTAAAAAGGCCTCCTTGAGTCCTTCTTTGCCTGCATAAACCAGCATTTCTCTGTCCTGGGTTCCTTGGAGCAAGTAATGTAGTTCTGAGGACGCTTCCCCACTGGCTGAGAAGCTAAAAGCATAACACTGCAAAAACATAATGAGCCATTACCCAGGGACATGGGCAGCTTTCAGTTGTAAAAATTGGCCAAGCTGCTGGGAATGGCTTTGTTTTTTAGGTTTTCTCTTTCCTTTTTATTAATTATCTCTGCTAAGAGGAATGTATACTTTAAAAGATTTTTGTCATATTCCAAGTGGCTTGGCTTACCATTCAGTAAAAACATACTGATCTGTACTGCTCTCTGTTTTGGAAGGACTTTACACTGTGGTGGAAATTTGCCCCTTTAAAGACTATCTCACAGTGTTGCCTTGCAGATGGAGCACATGGATATTTGCTATATCACAACAAACTCCTCTTCTAGTTACTACTGTTACAAGCCTTTTTTGATTTGGATGCACTACTTGCCATGGGGGTGTTATCATTTTTCACAGTTGAGAATCTCCTTTGATGAAATCAGCTCAAAGTTCTATCTCTGGGTGGTTTCCCAGGAAAAACCTTTTGGCTACTAACAATCTTCCATTTAGAAATGTTTGCTGGTTGAATTCAATTAGTGTCCTTGGAAACTTCTTGTCTTTAAAGATACCATCATTCCAGGGGTTTCACTGCTGGATCTCAGGCATCTTTCTGTGTTATTGAAGGTTGAGGCCAATAGAAAGCACTTATTGAAACCCTGTTCCTTTTTCACAGAGGCATTATGGTGTAAGGAAAGAAAAACTTGCAGATCAACAAGCCAGTCAGGGTGGAAATGATTGAATCCTTGAAAAGTGTTTTCATGACAAAGGAAAGCTCTGGATTTATAAACTCTGTGGCACGCCAGAGGTGTGACTTGGTAAAGCTGGATCATGCTTCTGCAAACCTTCTATTGAGGAAACAAATGCTTTTGTGAATAGTGTTTGGCATGAATTAAAAAAAAAAAAAAGAATCCAAACACTTGCGAAGTTCACTCACGAGCTCCTAGTTCCTGGACAGGAAAGGATGTGATTGCTTTGATTGCTGTATACACTCACACAACCTGCACTCACCTCCTTGGGATCAGAGAAACAACACCTCAGCCCTGTCCCATTTCAATCTTTGTGTTGCATCCCCATGTGCTCAGGGGTTTTCACATAAGTGTCCCACATGCGTGGTAGGTGACGTAAGATGGTTTAAGAATTGTTCCAGTCATTTAGTCTCAAACATTTCCAAGTAGATCCTCTACTTTTTTGAGTAATAGACACATCTATCATTAAAATGTAAGAATGGATAATGAGCAGACCTTCAAATGCATGAAACCCTCCACTTTTTGATGAGAGAACTCATTATATCTCCCTGTTATTAAATAAGTTCCATAACAATATTTTAATATGATTAAAGATGCTGCGCCCCATTTCTTAAGACCTCGGGAAATTAATTTAGGCAGGGCATTAATGTAGTGGGGAAGGAAGGCATGTGAATTTTTTTTTTTATTATTATTATATGTTTCTTTCTTTGCTACTAGTTGTATCAGTGCCTTATCAGTTAAGTGCAGGAGCTTAACAATGGGTTCTCTCAGCAAAGCCCTCTCTTTTTGCTGGGTGAGGTTAAAGAACAAACACATTGTCGTGAGCTTTTAAAAGCTTGATTTCAATTACATGGTAGTAGGGCAAAGCTCTCAAACACACAAAACTTTGACTTTGTAAAGATTGTGACCTCCCAGGTACACGTGCTTTAAGGAGAAAAAATGTACTTGACATGTCCCACTGCTGCTTCCACGCACCAGAAGCTGTGTGTATTGGGAAGAGGGGAGGGTGGGAGGGAGGTGTTCGAGGTGGGATGGAGGGAAATCGTTCCTCTGGGAATGCAAAGCTCTTCTGTTTGACTAGAAAGAATTTAAAAGATAAATATATCCCTTATCGTGGAATGATAAACAACGAGGTCCAGGAAAGACTCTTTGAATAACTGAGTCTGATCTCCTGCATTTTGCAAGACTATTTGCCTTTGCATTCTTATTAACATCTTATAGGACTTTGTCTTTCCTCATGTTTGTTTGTGGCGATGGCCACAATGTTACAGGCACTTTCTAGGCTTTCAGGAAGACCGGGAGCTTTCAGCCTCTGGATGGACAGGCAGACAAACAGACAGAGGTCATGGCAGAGGAGCAACAAAAGGACTTTTCTGTGCAAACTGAGACCCGCTGTAGCTGGTACGGATTTCATAAAGGGGGTTCAAGGAGGTTGTTTTCCCTTATCCGACTTTGCCCTTCAACTGCCTGCAAGTGGTGCCCATGCCTGCAACTACTCTGCCTCCAGTCAGGCTGAAACTGAGTGAGAAAAGGGCATACAACTGAGCATGGGAGACTGCAAAATGTGCATGCCTGCACTTACAGGGGGATATTTTATAAGGTAATTTGGAGAGGTAATATGTCCACAGAAAGCCAACAGTAGCTGGATTCCTACCCATCCTTTGAAAATCCACCCTGTATTTTAAAACACAGAAACTGATAAGGCCACACCAGTGACACTGCCCATGGCACTATCAGTGCTTAAAAAGAAAAAAACCCCAAACACAAAGCAGTGCAAGGCATTAATATGAACTGGTTTTTTCCACACTGAAATTCAGTTTTCCTTCTCAAGCCTTCCATAGGACTTTGCCTCTAAGTGTGTTGAAGGGAAATTAAATAGCATTCCTAAACATAAAGCAAAACACCTAATCCCCTGGCCTTTCATAGCTTACCCTGTTGTTCAATACATCAGCCACTCTGGAAGTTGTATCGGAGACATAAATGCAACCTACGCTGTTTTAGACATAAAAGTGAAGTGAAAGATGCCCACAAAACTAGATCAAACTGCTTGAAAAAGTGTTTTAGCTGCTAGGAAACACAGCAAGGCTCACATCAGCTGGAATGATGCAGAAGCCCATAAAATATTCCCAGAAAATGATGCAGGTTGATCCCTGGTGGATTTGCAGTTCTGGTTTCACATCCATGTGCTGGTGGTGCAGAGGTCAGACTCCTGCCCACCCTCCAGCTGTGCAGCCCCCTCTGGAGGGCCACAACAGGCCTTGAGTGGGCTGCCCAGCACTACATATTTTGTGGAGTCGGTGGATGCCTGCATCCTGTTGGATGTCTCTTTTTATGTTTTTTTCCTGCCTGTAGCAGCCCTGAGGTAGCTAAGTGTGGTGCATGACAGGAGAGTGGAAAGAGTTAAAAATCTTTGTCTTTTTAGTGCTAGGTCCACTATTTGTGTGAGCAGGAGCTCTCTATCAGGGCTGGGCTTTGTAATGTATTCCGTCAATTGATAAGGAGGCAAAATAACATTTCTAAATTGTTCAGGGTGTTTGCAGAATGCCAAGGCACTCCAGTGGCCTTCCATACAGAGCCTTGCTGATGAGAAATCATAAGAGATATTCTAGAAGTGCCTATTTGCTTGTGGAAATATCTGAAATACTGGAAAGCTCACAGATTTCCCAAGGTAGGTGAAGAGGCCATTCAGCAAATTTTCCCTCTACTTGAAATGCAGTTTTCAAATCATTTAAATCCTAAGTACCTAATGAAAATACATCATAGTCCCCATGGCTTCCTGCAGCGATACGCTCCAGTCTCAGGCTCACGCAGCCGAGCAAATAACCTCCATATATTATTTTGCATTAGGTGATTTCAGTCTGCAGCACATTCTGTTTGAACCGTACGCTTATAAATGCCTTCAAAGGAGGGCAGGAGCCTGCCCACTGAGGAATAAATGCAGGAACAGAACCTCCTGTGCAAATATTAGTGTTCAGCATCTAGTGTAGCCCCAGTGAATATGTTCCTAACACATGTACAATTCAAATGCAAAGGTTATGTGCAGTACATGGACGTGTACTGACATGGCCCATGCGTTTCATGTGGAAGCACATTCACTGTCATAAAGTAAACGTTGTCATCAAAAAAACCCCTCATTTTCCTAATATTATTAATGCAAATGACTGACAAAAAAAGAAAAATTGGATTTATCTGGAAAATGAAAAAGTTTCACCAAATTCTTGTGGAGCTTATTCCAAAATGTTTTCCTAAGTTTCTATGCTAAGAGGCAGCTATGTCAATAAATTACTAAGAAGCATAAGCCTTGCTGCAAGGAGTCAACACTGTGGTTTGTATGTTCCTGTGCAAGACAAAAGTGGAAATGCTGCAAAAGGTATCTGTCAATAAGGAAAACCTTTCCTAAGTCACACTGCAGGCTTGCTTAAAGCCCTGAAGCTTGAAGGTTCTATCCCTTCCAAAATGCTTGAAGTGAGATCTATCTTCCACTGATTTTAGTAGCAAATTGGTCATTATTTCCAGTAGTCCTAGAATGCCATAATTACCCTTTCCTACCTTTTTCCTTCATCACATTATAGCTGTGTTCAGTATTCAAATGCTGAGACGTTTTAAATTATATTTATTTATCTAACTGATTGTATTTAATGTATCACTGGCATAGCAGCCACCACTATGTGCAGCACTGGGATGCTGAATAAAAGGCAGCAGTGATCCTGTGAGACTGCAGCATGCTGTCTGTTTACATATGAAAGCAGGTTCAATATGCACTACATTGTGGCAGCCCCATGATGCCTCTCTTCGTTGCTTGTTAGTCCAAGAGCCTCCTTACTTTCTCAGAGCTACTCCTTATGCATATGCATAACTCCTCATAATAATGCCATAAGGCTGCTAATCTATTCTCCTTCAAACCCCTCCTCAAAACTCACTTTTTCTGTGGTGGCTGGAAAACATCTGACAATAGCCCAGCAGCTGGTGTGCTCCTACTTATTCTACTGAAGAAGATAAATACGCTGTTATCCTGACTGCTTTATTTCCCTCTTCATTATATTCACCTGTTGTTTTCACCCCATGCTAAAATGGTGAGGCTTTTAGAGGACAGATTGTTAGGATTTTTAATAAATACACACGTGTCACCTACCATGGCAGGGTTCTCGGAGTAGCGTCTCTCCTTACTACCATAATATGAATAATTACAGACATATTGTCTAAGCAATTTTATACTCTTTCACGAATAAAACATCTCTTATTCCTTCCAAATACGTTTGCAATATGTTTTCCTTCCTGCTACGTTTGCATCAGTATCTGCTCTGCCCATTGCAAAGCAGCCAGGAAGAAAATATCAGTCTTTGGAAGGAAAGCAGGGTATTGTCTTTGTATATGGTGAGGTACAGTGATAATTGCTGTAAATTTGGGATCAGTGGTGCTTCCGCAATCCCTTCTTCCCTCCCTTTTCCTTGTGTCCAGCTTCACTCCCTCCCTCTGCCCCCATCTCTCCAAGCATTTCATCCCTGGCTGCAAGGCAGGAGCTGCAAGTGCCCATGCAAGGCAAAGCCTCTCCCTTCCCCAGCACTCGGATGAGTGGCACAGAGGCAGCTTCTCCAACACAAAGCCTGGTGTCTTTGCCAAAAGGCCCACGGCAAATTTGGTTTGAAGCAGCATCAAGGCACACGTGGTGTGCAATGTTTTATTCGTGTTTGGCACCTCGTGCCCTGGAGGAGATGTGGCTGGATAGTCCCTCTGCTGCCAAGGTCCAACCTGCACGCAGACCTGATTCCTCTTCAAGTCTTGTCAATCCCCATCAGATAATAATTTCTACCCTTCTGCAGAGTGGATATTTATTTTAGGGTTGTCACCGTTTCAATGTCAACTTGTTTTTGAAATTTCTACATCGTGGTGTAATAGTATGATGTGAGGCTCTCAGCTCTCAGTTGTTCACAAAAGCACTTTCTAGTCCACGTCTAGGAGGAGAGTTTGAAGCTTCCACTTCTGAGAGAAGACAGCAAATACAAGAAACAGCATGCTATTATTATATTTGGTAAAACTGAATTATCTTTGGCCTATTTCATATTTCCTATGACAATCTAAATGTACTATTGTGCTTGAAAAGGCTAGAAGAGTGAAATATCATTGTTATTGTCTCATTTCTACAATTTCTTTGTAAAATCTGAAATTTTCATTAGGCTACTAAAGCAAAAATATGGTATATATCTGGCACTTTTTGGGTAACAGCTGTTACGGCAACTAGTGATAATTTAACAATTTGGAAATAAGTTCATTTGCTGTCTAACATGGAAAATTGTCTTGTAGAAATTTTTGTGAAAAGCCAAGTATAAAATCTGTTTTAAAATTGAAGATGTGGGTGCTTTTGCATTTATCCAATCTGGAATTTGAAATTGCACAGATCGTGTGACTTTTATGACTAGTCACAAAAGAACAAAACAACCTAACAAAACCATCCAAACAATCCAAGAATAAACAGATATTTTTTAATTTGAAGGATGAACAATCATGAGAAAACTGCAACTGGAGGCTGAAAACACTAACTGGATAACTTATAAATCACTTACTCATCATAGGATCACGTCTATAAGATTGATGATACATTCACAAAATGTACAAAGTGAAAAAGAAAAGCTCACTTTTGCAGTCTTTTAAGCTGTTCCTAAGTAATTGAGAAAGCCTTTGGAGTTCTCCGTCAAGATCTGCCCCAACACATGCTGCAGTCAAAATAGGTCCTCCCATTTAATCCAGAAGGCATAGGAGCAAAGCTGCTAAGAAGCTCACTGAGACTTTAAAAACATTGACTTAACAAGGAAGATGGAGGCAAATTCAATGGGTAGGACTTCCTGGACTGGCAATGTCCACTGGTGGTTCTGCGTGTCAGGAGTGAAATGGGATCACCTTCTCTGGATGTCAGTTCAGTGGCTGATTTGCCGAGGTACATGGTAGCCCCTAGGGCCCTTGGCACGGCGTCTTTCAGGTGGTTTGTGTTGGAGTCTGCAGCTCCTATGGACGGCACTCAGAGCAGAAATGAATCCTTCAGCTCAGCCTTATCTTCTTAGGCTTTCCCTGTGTGTGGATACCTGCCTCTGCATCCAGCCAAGACAGTCATGGGGGAAGAAGCTGTGGATCAGTGCTTGGCAGTGCTGTTTGAATGGGCATTACCACTTTCTTTTCCTATTTTTAATTTTCCCAATTTTCTCTACCTTGGCTTGCTTTTAAATTCCTGTCTCTTTCCTGCCCCCATCCTACTGCTCCTCCTTGACTTGCTCTCTCCTCATCTTTGTTTTTGTGTCCTCAAAATAAGACCATCTCCCAACAGCAGTGGCTGTGGCATGACCTGAGGGAGCTCACTGAGGTTTATTTCCCATCCCTTACCCTTTCCTGTTGGTGGGAGGTGCGGCTCAGGATGTGCTTGGGTGAGAAAGCTGACCACTCACATTTCAGTAAACGGGAAGTGGCTCAAAGTGACCTAGAGATGCTCTGTGCTTTCTTGGATAATTTGCACTACACACATGCTTAATAGCCCGCAAAATAGGCAGACTAACTGGAAGACTGAAGAGGGAACTTGAGTGATTATTGTGGAGTCATTGGAACCATTAAATTCAAATGCAATGTGTTAATAGCCTTACCAAAACGAATTTGTAGTAGATTTGTAAGCCAGCAAGGAAGAGCAGATATAAGGTTGTATGCAAGCATGCAAATAGTTTTCATTGCTCTCTCATCTATTTATTTTGCACCAATAGGCACCAAGACAACCGTTACCATTGACAGGAAGCTCTGTGTAAGTGCAGAGGCATGAAATAGCTGGTGATCAAGGTAAAAGAAACAGCACTTACCAAAGCAGAAAAGACTACTACCCCTTGTGTGATAATGACCTCTTGGTTCTTGGAGCTTCACGCAAAGTCAAAAAGGGAGTGACATTCTGGTGGAGCTCACAAAGTCCAGGCCAGCCAAGGGACAGAAGCCTGTTGAGAGGTGAAGGCAGTAAAAAGCAATTTCTGTTGTGGCCAGTTAACTTCTTGGTGTACATAATGGGTCAGTAATGAACGGATGGCTGTTTGGAGGTGTGTGCCTCTGTTGGGAGGTTGTGCCATACAAAAAGAATAATGTGCTTTGCCAACGAGGTTGTGGAAGGCTTACCAAAATCATACTGGTGTGGCTGTCGTGCCAGGGCCAGGCCAAGTGAAGGTGCGGAACTGTTAGCGGTAGAACTAACAATTGCTACTGCTGGAAGGAGGAACGGGGGATGGTAAGACCTCTATATTTCAAAGAACTTATGATACAACGTCCTTTTTTTTTGTGCTTTGCCAGAATCACTATCAGGACACTCACTTCAAAAGAGTAGTTTGGCTGGGTTTAAATTATACGTGGGGCCACTTGCACAGCTATGCAGTGATATTAAGTAGCACAATGTCATATTATATGCAAACGCTTGTGTCTTTAGAAATACAAAGGAAAGTCTATGGATTAAAATCCAGCAAACCAAAAAGTTATTCATTTAATCAGCAGCACTTCTTCTAGAAAGCCCCATGCTGAAACTAGAGTCATGTAAAGCCTACCTTGTACTTAGGTGCTGTTCAAGACATTTACCTTGTCTTTTTTGAAAGAAAAGAGAGAAAAATCCAAAACAAAATAATTTTGTGCCAGTAGGAAAAGAAAAAAAGCTTTCTGTCAGCTGTGGCGCATTTAAATACCCTCAATATTTCATCAGACACTGCACTTAGTTCAGTGTTTTAAATAAGATTTAATAAATAGTTGCATGTTCAGGCTTGTACAGCCCTACTTTTGTCTGTAGTTGGCAATGTGCTGCTGTATGTGTTTGACTGCACAGTTAAGAATTTTAATTACTTACCTGTTCCATACAGACACTCATTCTTTTTTAACTGTTTATTAAAAAATAAAACTGAGCCAGTGTGCAAGAATTCTTCCACACACTGTACGGCTGCACTATTGTCCGCAATAGGCCCCTATTTTCTGAATGTACCCCCACATTCCCCTTGTCTCCTACTCCCAATGTCCAGTCTCTGGAATTCCCACAGATCTGAGACATTAGTGTAACTAAGTAATTCCCTTTGAATGTCTTTGCTGTTAATTTTACAGAGATGTCTGAGATTCTGCCATCTGCACACCCAAATGGATGGCACAAGCATTGTCTGTCTTATCATCAGGAAAACACAGCTGGAGCTGATGGTCTTCTGCCTGTTTTTGTTTGTTTGTTTCATTTCCAACTTCTAGACCCATTTGGTAAAATAAATATTGAGGAGAATTGAACAAACTCATCAAAATTTGAGTTAAGAGCCAACTGTAAGTTGTGTTATCATCTTTTTCTGATGAGCTCCCTTAGCAATGACATCCAAAAAAACCCATGTCAGGATAAAAATATTCCTATATTTTAAGTTTGTGGTCAGTGAATGAGTCACAGTTGCACCTCAAAAAGTTCATTCTCTGCTATAGAAGCAGCCTGGCTTAAACTAGATGCTTAATTTTTAGATACCTCAAATTACATGAGATGAATGTCATTCTAAGGGTACATAGACAAAGATGGTTGTAGACAGGTACCAATTTTTATGTCTCCACTCCAAGCTGACCAGTATTGAAGCAGCTCTGCAATCTATGCCGTATGGGGCACATTTGGAGTCAATATATTTTGCAATATAGCGACAGAAAGGTGAAGCAGAGAGTAGGAAGGTTTCTGACCTTTTTCATGAAGATGCTAATGTCAGACAGCCAGAAACTGTGGCTGTCCTAAAACAAGGGATATTTGTAAACAGCTGTATGTAGATAAAAATACAGATAGACATTTCTTTTCCAAATTACATCCTATTTGTTTTTTCAGAGTTCAGAATGCGTCCGGAATACAATAGTAGAGAGACAGCTTAAAGGCGATTGATTACATAATTTCGTTTCTAAAACTTAGGTGCAAATGAAGTAAATGTATGGATTTGAGCCAAAAAAATTACAGGTTATCTGTTAAGTGTGTCTTTTGGTCATAGTAGACTCGCTGTTGGATTTCTGGGTACATCAAAAGCATTGGAGTGAATCTTTAAGGACTGAAGTCTGGAAGTTTTAGAAACACCTTAGTTTCTCTAACATCCTGACATGTTCATCTGTGGATGTTCTGCTGACCTGTCCTTTGGTCAGATGAGGTCAGTGGCCCAGACCTTGTACTGTTGTACAGCTGAGCATCTCTTCTGAGCTTGTTGCTCTTTGACTTGAGTGCCACAGCAGTGTTTTCACAACTTCAGGTCTGGTGGCTTCAGCTGGTAAAGCGGGCAGGGAGGCCTTGCCTTTCTTCTTTGTTATGGGAAGATGTGTCTTTACCTGGCAAATCTTGGAGCACGCAGTGTCTGGTTCTGTACATGTGAGCAGGTGTGATGCCGAGCCCATTTGGGTCATGGCAGGTAGGTGAGGAGTGGTATTCAGGTGTGGAAAAGTTGTGTGAGCTCGATCTCCTGCTCAGGCTCATGGACCATGAGTCAGTGCAGAGCTTTAGAGCTGGGGTGTTGTGCAACCTGAAAGCAACCACTTTGCCAGTGCCATCTTGGGAGATCCCATCATTATGAGCAGCATGGGAATGTGCTTAGATGGCAACTCACAGAGTTAATGTGTGAGTGGATCCCACCCTGTCTGGATATTTCATTTTGGTTTGCAGATTTTGGGAAAGTGCTGAATGCATTGTTTGCCATTAGCCAATTTTAAATGGACTTTGAATTTGTCTGGGGACGCTGCCCCCAGGATTAAATTTAGTGTGTCTGGAATTGCAGTCTGCTTACATATGTGCTCATTAGAATGCTGCAGCCAACTGTCTATAAAATGTCAATATCCACATTTTTTTGGTGCTACAACCTTTGTCAGTGTTGGAGGGCAGTAGACCAGCAGAAGAACATCCTGTTTTGTTTTCAAAGGATCGTTTCTGTTCTTGTAATTTCCTACTGAAAACGAGAGGCTGCTTTGCTGAAAGGGAGAGTGGGAGGAAATGTCCTTATTTGCATCCTTTGTTGTTTCTTTCATTTGAGTGTTTTCTCCTCCTTCCTCTTGCTTTTCTCACATTTACTGCCTACCTTTACACTTGTTCACTTGTCAGAGAAAGATGTTGATATCCTGTTGGCCCATTAGCTATCTTTTTGCCTGATTTGCCAGACTACTTCAATATGCTTTAGTATGATTGGGAAAGACAGCCTTTTTTTCTTGATTTTTAAAAAAAATGCTTGCAATATGTTTTTCATACTGGAGCTTTTACAGCAGAAATACTGTAAGAAATTCAATTCATAAATAGCAAATGTTACCTTTGCTCCTAAACTCCAGGAAGCTGGTGAATATTTCTGCTTTACTTTCTCCTCTATCTTCTTTTATTGATAGAAGAACAGAGGGAGCAGGGCAAAATCCTCGGGGAGAAACAAGAAATCTCTTATTGATGATTTTTCTGGAGTGAGCATAGGCACTGGGAGCATCCTTGTGCCTTCCTTCCTCCTCCATCAATTTGAATGCAGCAGATGGTCACATCAAGCCACGCTGGAACAGCAGTATGAGGTAGTTTAAACTAGAAGTATCAGGAAAGGTACGAATTCATTTAGTTACTGTCAAAGGTGGTCTGATAAAGACAAGTATTTATCATGAATGAGATGCAGAGAACAGATAATGGAAAGAAAGAGCCTCAATTTTAGTATTTTTTCATGAGAACTGTGAGACCTTGTCATCATTACAAAAAAAAATCTATTTTCCCTAACCGGGTGTAAGACTTAAAGAAGAAGAAAAACAGTATTTTTGTTATACTTTTTCTAGCACCTCCTTGCAGTCTAAAGACAGCATGTGAGCATTGCTCAGAAAAAAACCCTAGATTTCAATAGTGTTACTTTATCTGTCCACAAATTAGGTATCTGAGCTGGGTTATTTGGCTCCCTCACTGGCTAAAGAGGAGGGACAGGTGACATTCACTTTCAGGATCCTTGACCACTTCAAGTAAGGGATTAATTGCCCTTTGGGAATGTCTCCTTTCCCTTGGCTATAAAAGATCGAGAAAGAGTTGCTTTATACAATAACTTGCAGCCTTGAGGGAAATTCCTGTGGGTGGCCTTTGTCCACTTTATCTCCCAGCTCAGGTATTTAACACAAGTGACGCACAGAAGAATCCCCACTGTGTGTCCAGACTAAATGTACTAAGTACATATGACATAAACTGCATGATAGAGGGCTGTCTTCTCTGACCACTGTGACCTCATACCAGAAGGTTGTTACTTAAAACATCTTTCCTTCCTTTACTTGCAGTTTTATTGATGTGACTGGAAANGGGTGGCTAAACATTTAACTAATTAAACCATGAAGTAATAAAACTATAAAAATAGTTGTAAATAATAAGATAAATCACTCTACTGCACCAATCCCTGTCTCCTGCCTGCTCTTTCCCCTCCTCCACTGCAGAAATAGTGAACGCTCTTACAACAGGCAAGTGTCAGAAAACTGAAAAAAAATGGGACATTTTTCCAGATATCCTACATGACATCTTTGCTGTAGAAAAGTCCTTTTGACAGTCTTTTTGATTAGTACTACCCAGAATGAAGTAACCACAG
>WEIT01039939.1:8592-20239 GCA_013389985.1 Dryoscopus gambensis
AGTAAAAGAACTGTTATTCCTATTTCCCATATCTTTGCCTGAAAGCCCTTGATTTCAAAGTTATAATAATTCGGAGGGAAGGGGGTTGCATCTTCCATTCCAAGGGAGGCTCCTGTCTTCCCCTAACAGACATCTGTCTTTTCAAAAGACAAGTTGTTTCTGTATCTGATGGAGTTTTGTTCTGCATCCTACAAAAGCTACCAGGGTCCAAGCTAAGTACTACAGGTGTGATGAAATGTATGCAACTAGATCAAAAAGCAGTGAACATACAGATTTTCACCCGGATTTCAGGAAAGAAGGGAAAAGTATAAGGTTATAGAGTGCAGACAGAGACAAGAAAATACAAGGAAGCTGGTGTCCAAGGAAATCTAGAGAAAGCATGAGAAGGACTGGAAATTGGAGATGAGTGAGTATGGAGTTGACAGAGCTTTTCCAAAAATCAGACCAGATTATCAGTGACAAGAGTTGAGGAAATGGAGATGAATAAAGTTGGTTAAAAAACATGGTGCTATAGCATTTTTCCTTTTTTCTTTCTTTCTTAAGGACACAGCATTACATTGGTCCCTTTCTGTTTTTATTGATGGCTGTTGTGTAATGTGACTGAAAAGCTGAAAACACAGGGCTAAAACGTAAAGCTTACTTGGTGTGGGGATGATAACAGTAAGGTGGGAGGCAGGTTCTCTGACAAGAGCCAGCTCTTCCATGCAGAGCGCATAATTATTTCTCCTGTTGATCTTTATGACTGCAATTTGAATAGCAGAACAACATATTGCCCCTGACCCCATGGCATTGCATAAGCAGTGAAGTCACATTAAAGTGAAGCACCACAGAAATTAATGGGGAAACTCGACTTTCTGTGTGAACATATAACTTGCGATAAGTCCTCTGTGGCCTGTCTCACCTACCATAAAAGAAGGTTCCAGAGGAGATGGGCAAGGCTGAGGTTCTCACAAAATTTTGGGAAGACTACAAGTGAATAACCACAGCATTACAAAGAATCAAAGGGGACTGGAGGATGACCTTTGCTCTGAATAGAATAGAATAGAACAGAACAGAACAGAACAACAGAACCCCTTCAGCTGGGAGGGACCTACAACAATCATCTAGTCCAACTGCCTGACCAGTTCAGGACTGACCAGGTTAAAACCCGTTATTAAAGGCATTGTCCAACTGTTGTAACGTCTGACAAGCCTGAAGTATTGACCACCTCTCTAGGAACTCTGTTCCAGTGGTTGACCACCCTCTCTGTAAAGAAATAGTTCCTAATGTCCAGTTTAAACCTCCCATTGTGCAGTTTTGAACCACTCACACATGTCCTGTCACTGGTTCCCAGAGAGAAGAGCTCATCACGTCCATCTCTGCTCTCCTTCCCGCCCTTCCAACAGCCATTCCTCTGAACATATTCAGGGGCCTTCATATCCTTCCTAGTTTGTTAAGCCAGCACTGCACACAGCTCACAAGGTGAGGTGGCACTAATGCCAAATACAGCAGGATCACCACCTCTTTTGACCATCTGTTTGATGCTTCCCAGGATGCAGTTTGTTTGCCCTCTTGGCTGCCTGGGCACAATGCTGGCTCACAGTGACCCTGCTGCTGACCAGCACCCCCACATCCTGTTCTGCAGGGCTTATCTCCAGCCACTCCTCCCCCAGTTCATACTTGTGTCCTTAGTCACTCTGCCACAGGTGCAGAATAAGGACTTGTTAAATTTCACACCATTAATTATTGTCCAATGCTTCAAACTATCTACAACCTTCTGCAAGCCTCTCAACTCCCAAGAGTGTCAACAGCACTTACCACTTTGGTATCCCTTGTTAATGGTATGTTCAATTCCTTCACCTAGTTTGCTGATAGATATATTGAACAGAACTGGTCCTGGAGTTGAGCTCTGAGGAACGCTGCTGATGGCTAGTCACCAGCCAGGTGTAGTTCCATTCACTGCAACCTTTTAAGCACTGCCCTTCAGCTAATTCTTCACCCACATCATCTGATGATAGCATTGTTGTTTAAATGTCTTTCAATAGTATCCAATATAACCTTCAAAATTTTTCAGGAACTGAGGTTAGACTCACAGGTCTGTAGTTCTTCAGGTCTTCCCTCATGTTCTTTTTGTGGATTGCAATAACTTTGGTAGCTCACAGTCAGCAGGGACCTCTTCAGACTCCCAAGACCTTTGGTAGGTGATCAAGAATTGTGATAAAATCCTAGAATCAGTAAGGCTGGAAAAGACCTCCAAGATCATTAAATCCAACTCTGACCAATCACCACCATGTCAATTAAGCTATAGCATTAAGTTCCACATCCAGTCGTCTTTTGAACACTACAAGGGATGGTGACTCCACTACATCCACTGGCATCCTGTTCCAATGCCTAACAACCCTTTCAGTGAAGAAATTCTTTCTGCCGTCCAACCTGAACTTCCCCTGACACAGCTTGAAGTCATGTCCTCTCCCCGTGTCACTGGTTGCCTGGGAGAAGAGACCAGTCCCCACCTGACTACAGCCTCCTTCCAGGGAGTTGTAGACAATGTTTGGGTCTCCTTTGAGCCTCCTTTTAACCAGGCTAAACAACCCCAACTCCCTCAGCTGATCCTCATAGGATTTATTATCTGTTTCCTTCACCATCTCCATTGCCTTTCTCAGGATTTGCTCCTTCTTATAGTGAAGGGCCCAAACTTGGCCCAAAACTCGGGGTGTGACCTTAACGGTGCTGAAAACAGTGTCCCATCAGAACATCCACTAGTTCCTTCAGTACTCTGGAAGGAAAGTATTGGGTTTTTTTAATGGAACTTTGTTAACTGAGCATATTAGGCATTTGTATCTGCTGAAAGAATCAGCGGGTTATTATCAGCTGAGTGTACCAACCCCGTATATAACTGTTTGTCTCTGAGTTTGCCAAAAGAGTGTGAATGTCTTCCTGCGAGCATATTACACAGACCAGTAATGAAAATCATGTTTCATGTGAGTCAACTGTATATTACAATTGTTGCTCATTTCTAAGAGTACTTGTACGCTGATTTAAATCCATTGCTGTATGTCCCTGCTAAATTAATATGCCACCTAATATGTATGTTTAAAAGCCAGTCTTATTTTTGCCCCATTTAACTGAATTATTTTCTGTTGATCTCCTGGACATGTTGCAAGATCAAAGGCTACCCTCATAGAATGTACTAAATATGTATTTAGGAGACTGAAATTTCATTTGTAGTATACAAATATATTCTGAATTTATTCATATGTGATCTTTGTAAGTTCTCAGTAGAGTTCAATGGACTTTGAAGCATATATTTGTTCCTATTCTAGTTTCTCACAGAGTACAAATAATGCATTCTTTTAATTTAGAGAGGAACTGCCTCCCCCCAGCCATTTCTTATTGTTATCTCTAATTGCTGCCCAAAAAGTTCAGGTTTTTTAGAGGTATTATAAGATGTTTTAATTTCAGGCTGAAAAAAAAATGTCTTTTATAATTTTGTTCTGGCATTCAAGGAGTATCATAATATTATCATTTTTATATCTGTTAATTTGAATGGGTTAATAGGTATGTTAGCATTTCTGAGTCGTATTGAAAAAATTAAAAAGTAATCTAATGAGAAGAAATTCACAGTAGTGTCTAATTTTGAACTTACTGCTTTCTTGAGCAAGAAAGGAAGTCACTATAAAAATACTTAAATGCTGTTTAATTCTATTGGTGTATCTCTGCAAGATTATCAAAATACATTATATTAATGAAAAGTTACTTCTACAGAGGAATGGACAAATCAAACAGGTATTTCTAGTGGCAGAAGACATCCTGTTCACCCATCTTCTTTGGGCTTTTTCCCATTTTGCCTTTCTTCACATTCCCCCATGCAGACAAGTCAGATATGTGGAAGCCTTTGGTTCTTTGCCTGCCAGGAAAGTAATTCCCCTTCCTTTCGTAGGTGAAAGACTGGAGCCTATCCATGTCATGAGGATCAAGCAGAATAATTAGCCAACAGAAACAAAAAGGAAGATTTCTTTATTTAGGCAGGAGTGAAATGGTTTTTTTGCAGTTGACCTGGTTTGTTCTAAACAGCCTGCCAGAGGCTTAAGACACCTTCACTGTTACTTCTCCAACAAAGGACAGTGTGAAGCTTGGCTGAGAAGGAGGAACAAAAACAGTAAAGTGCTGACTTTATTTCTGGGTACAGGAATATGGTGTGCTGATCAAGTCCCCAACACAACAAAATTCATTTTTAAAATTAATAACATCCTGGGAAGTACTTCCAAAATTGATAGAATTTGACCGGTCTCCACAGATGTGAGAAAAAACTTGATGAAGGCAACTGTTTTTTATTTTTCTCATAATGATTTGGGGAAAATTAAAATGAAAACCCTCCTACTAGAGAAAAACTTGTAGCTGTAGTACAGCTCCAGGACCAAGTGTCCCTGTTTGAGACACCAAGTTGATCAGACATGCACAGAGATGATTTCTGGCTTGCTTCTCAGGCTGGGTGCTATGAATCCCAAAAACCTAGTTCCTAGAGAGGGGTGGAAGAGGTAAAGATGCCAGCTGGTTATACTGAATGACATATGCTATTTCTGCTTAAGCTTTGCTCAAGGGGTTTTAGGGCAGGCCATCTGCACAAAAAGAAATATTGTCCATGGTAAGCATATGTATCTAGCATGTGTCACTCCTGTACTGCCTAAACGACTGGCAGGACCGGGATGACTGGCTTCCGATTAAGGAAGAAAATAACAATTGCATGAATTATGATGAGATTAAAGACCTAGGAAGAATAAATTACCTCACTAAAAACAAATGTAGTACTATGGATTTCTATATTTTAAATGGAATGAAGACTTAATAGTTTAGAACACAAAATTAGGTATTTTGCTTATAAACAGAAGTGTAGAGGGATAATATGAGTTTAAATGAACTATGATTTGTATCCTGTAGCAGATTCATGGTGTGTGGAAGACACTGAGATTAAGGGCCTGAAACTAATGTCATAGTTCCCACTGTGAAAATAGAAATGTACCTCTATCTGAGTCAGTTGCAAATCCACATCTTCGAGGAATAGGTTATTGCCATCCCTCTAAATTTAACATTGATGCTTGATAAATTAAGTGAAGAATAATCTGAGGACAATTTACATCAGGTGGACTTGAAAGCCATTTTCTTCCTATCTATTGTTTGCTTTTTTATGTAGATTTTTTTTCACCTGTCTGCCTCTTCTAACAGTTTCTTCTTAATTTCCTTTCCCATGTCAGTTCCAGCAGCCATTGACCAAGCTTGAACAGGACTGCAAGCCTACTCACTTATCTTTGTCAAAACCTGACTGCTTTTCCTGCATGCCAGATAAAGCCATCTTAGAATCACAGACTCATGGAACAATCAAAATTGGAAAAGACCTCTAAGATCATCAGGTCCAACACTGCCAAGTCCCCTGAGTTCCACACTTAATTTATTTTGAATGCTTCCAGGGATGGCAATTCCAACAATTCCCAAGATATCCTGTTCCAATGCCTGACCACCCTTTCAGTAAAGAAATTTCTTCCAATATCCAATCTAAAACTGCCCTGGTGCACGTCTTCTTGAGTCCACGTCTTCTACCCCTGTCACTGAGAGAAGAGACCAACCCTCACCTGATTACAGCCTCCTTTCAGGGACTTGTAGCGTGTGATAAGGCCACCCCCAAGCCTCCTTTTCTCCAGGCTAAACACCCTCAGCTGCTTCAGCTACTCTCCATATGACTTATTCTCTGGGCCCTTCACCAGCTCCTTTGCCCTTCTCTGGGCATCCTCCAGCACCTCAATGTCTTTCTTGTCTTGAAAGGCCTACAACTGGACACAGAACTCAAGGTTTTGCCTCACCAGTACTGAGTACAGGGGACAATCACTGGCCTGGTCCTGCTGACCACTCTATTGCTGATACAGGCCAGGATGCCATTGGCCTTCTTGGCCACCTGGGCACACTGCTGCCTCGTGTTCAGGTGCTCTTGACCAGCATGCCCCTTTTCTGCTGGCAGCTTTCCAGCCACTCTGCCCCAAGCATTGCACGGGGTTGTTGGGACCCAGGGGCAGGACCTGACACTCGGCTTTATTGAACCTCATACCTTTGGCCTTGGCCCAGTGATCCAGCCTGACCAGATCCCTCTGCAGAGCCTTCCTGCCCTGCGGCAGATCAACATTCTGATAAAATTTGGTCCTCTGCAAATTGACTGAGGGTGCACTCAATCATCTCATCCCGATCATTGATAAAGCTATTAAACAGAACTGGCCCCAAATGGAAGGGCATCTTGGTACGTGATCCTTTGTTGCTGTGAGCAGAAATGCAAATTCTCTTTGTTTTAAAATAACCGTTTCACAGATCAACTCTGTTCTTCTTTCTCTTTTGACCTCTATCTTTTCCACTGTATGCAAAGCACTTCTTATTGTGGATATTGCTTTGTTTCTTTCCCCGATGGCTTATTTGTTCCTTTCTCCATCCAGGAGCAGACACTTGAAAAAGTGGCAAACTGTGGAAACCTTTTGTACTAAAGCTGAGAGGTTTTTCTGCATTCACTGAGATTAGACTGCAGCAATTTTAAATACTAAATAATTGATTTTGGAGGTTACCAAAGGCAGAAGAAAGCAGCTTCTCAAATGTAGCATCTTCAAAAGAAATTACGTTTACAAAGGTCATCAGTAATTCTGCTATCATTACCTCACACTGATCACGGTACTGCTGCTATACTATTGTCATAGTGAAAAGATAAAAAAAGATCACATTCAGTAACCCCAAAAAAGAAAAAGACAAAAATTTTGGTTTCAAACCACAGTTACTAAAATTATGCATGAATTCACTGACACTACTTTAAAATTGTGGCAAATTTTTGAACGAGAAGACAATAAAAACTTTTTCGTTGTTAAACTATTTGTCTCATCATTTTATGAAAATGAAAGATATTTAACCTATAAAAATATTTTTATTAATAATCCTTGAAATCTTATGAGTTTTACAAAGCTATTTAAAAATTCTCTTCCAGAGTTTTAAGAACCATTATTGTGCTGACAGTTATTACCCAAATGTTCAGATAGGGGGTTTTTTGTGTTTTTAACAAAAATCCTAAGTCTAAACAGCAAAACAGATCCATTCCCAAGAGTTATCCAAGGTCATTGTGACCTTGATTTATGTTTCTTAAAAACTACAATTTTCATTTCTTTAATTACAAAAATAAGCTTCTTTTAAAAATCAGGTCCTTAGATAAGGGGGAACTGCATACATTTAAAGTATTTGTTTGTCGTTAATGTAGTTCAGGAGTGGTATGTACTTGTACGGGGAAGCTGAGTATGATCATATTAAATGAATATATTTTTCACTTGATTATTCTTCTGTGTTTGTCATATAAATTGGAAAGAGGAAAATAATTTTCTCTGTTGGAGCATAAAACAAATTAGACATAATGGCACATAAAAAGCAAACCATAATCACACTCTTGAAAACGAATGCATTTTACAGGATATGTAGCCATTAAGGCAGTCACAACATTTTAAACCTACTCAGTTCAACACACCTGCAATCTATTCACTTTCTGATGGCAGCATTTTTTGAAGCTGGCACTGATAATTAAATAAATTGTAGGTAGAAATCCTAAACTCGTCTTGCATGGCAATGTGCCAGTTTTTTCTTCCTTTGTCTTCAGTATTTCACTGAACATTTTTTTGTTCACTCTACAGTCTTTTGATGGCATTTCCCTTAGCAACTGGGGGCATTTTTATTTTTTGTTCTGAACACAAAATTAGCAGATGGATTTAGTAATAGTCCATGGATGGGACAGACATTATACTGTAGTTTAGCATGACCAAAGGGACCAGGTGGTAAAGGTGAGAATGACCAATATAAGCTATTATGGTTGAATGCCAAGGAAAACATTGCTTCATGTCATTCTTCCAGGAATATTCATTTTATTAGATCAATTCACTGGAAAATATTGGAAAGCCTTTCCCTGGCAATTTCTTACAGCCTTCCAGTTTTGTTTAAATAGTTTAAGGGCAAAAATTTTTTTCTCCTTTCCCTCGTTTACCTTCCAGTACCAAAGAGCACACTTTCACATCTCCTCTAGACATATCAGGATACCTCTTAACCACCATAAATGACTTCTCATTCAGCTGATGACAGTCCAGGAGCAAAGAAGAGATTTCTATTACTGATCATTCTGCAAATCAAAGATAAAGCTTTGTTTCTGAAAGACCATGGTCACCTTTACACCCTGGAGCTCACAGATTCATTTTCACTTCTTAAGCCCATGCCCAAGTTATTTGCAAAACAGGCAATATTACTAAATGTGCCTCCAAGAGGGGAAATTGGGCACCACTAGAATCTTTCCACCTGACTCGAGTCAGATTCTGCTTAAGAAGAGTCAGATTGTACTCCAGCTGAACAAATATAAAGTTTTAGAATGAAAGTCATACATTTTGGAAACCCTGCGGATCATGTCTGTGCTTATGGTTTTGGTGTCTGAAAATCAAGGGGTTTATGGAGTTTTAACAAGGGTACATGACTTCAGTGGAATCTGTATTTACCTCTGAGGGCATTAGTCTCTACAGACAATACTCCCAGTGACTGAAGAATTCCTCTAACAAAAGGTTCACCTAAATTCAGGAAGTGTGAAGGAACACCACTAGATACAAAGGTGACTAATCTCTAATGGGATATGTATGAAGTTAGAGTTACAGGCAAAAATGAAAAGAAAATTTAAAATTAAAAGAGAAAAAAAAAAAGAAAACAAGGGAAAAGAGAAAAAAGAGAAGAAAAATAGAAAATCACCATGGATCATGGATAACACATATCTATGCATAGTAAGGAACAGGAAAATCGAAATGGAAGTCAAAATCTGAGTCAAACACTCTAGTCTCAGCACATTGGGAGTAGCATACCAGTAAAGGACTTCAAAATCCTTCTGATGTTATGGTTAACATGTACTTTTCATGTTATTTAGTTTAAAGGTGACCACCTCCAGATAAAGAGATGTTACTGAACCTCTGCTGGTGGTGCAGATGGCTCAGACTCTCTATATGGGATTTTGGTAATCTCCTTATCTGATAAGAGATACAGAGAAAATCCTTCAAGCCGGAATAAAAAAGAATTTCAGAAAAATGAAGATAAAGTGCTTTCTATCTTTCTCTATCTCAACTCAGGGAAACATTATTTGATAAAGAAGGAGGTTTTTTCTGAAAATGGAGATGGAACTGCCCTTTATTTATTTCCTCATAAGTTTACCATGAAATGTCAGGACAAAATCAGTCTTTCTCAGGATGTAAAATTCACAGGTCATCTTGAGGAGAAGATTAAAAATTACAATGTAGAACTCACTGACAACTTTGACTCAAACATCAGTAATGATTGACTGTGAAATTGTTACTTGTCTGATGTTACTGAATCATCAAAGGTTTTTTTTTTTAAAAATAATTTTTCTCAGTGATGGGTGCTCAGAGAATGAAATTTAAGACGAAATTTAAGAATGAAATTAAGTAATCTGTAGGCTACACATTGCCTATGGTTCTCCAGAGCTTTTCAGTGTGCTAGCCATTTTGAATAGTCTACCATGAACATTTTCATTCTGATCTCTCTTGCAAAAATAGAGAGCAGAGATTACAAAAGGGCTCAACATCAGGGCTGAAACCATGTGTTGTATAACTGGCAGGCACCCATGGTGGCATGTGCCTGAAACTCAACTCACAAAGCCTGAAGGTTGGCTCAGACAGCAGGACCTTGGTGTGACTCTGATGAGCATCCCCAGGCCACATGGATTGTCCAAAAAACTGGGCAGTCATCTCCTGAAGGGTGCCCTTGGGGCCTGTTTAGGTTCTAGTACCTTGCACCATTCAAGCCAGTGGAAATTTGATCACAAATATCAATGCAGTCAGAGTATCAGGCCTCAACTTTTAAGTTCTAGTGGTAAAAAAATGTCTTGGAAGCCCAGCTGTTGCTCATTCTTGAAGACATTGTGCAAGCGATTTTTTCTGAACAATTTGTCAGAAGGAAAAAGACTGATAAACCTGGAAGTGAGTCTGTCATTGCAAAAAAAGAGATTATTTCCACTGATATATTTTCTCGTCAAGAATTATTCATGTACTCTTGATAAATCAGCACCTACAATTTTCTACAGTCATTTGACGACAAATTTTAATTTTTTTTTCTTTCTCTATTTTGTACCTTCATCAGCCTAAAACTTCTTCAATAGTTGTGTTTGTTCAACTATTTTAATCAACCACTGCAGGCAGCGTTCAGGCTACCACTTAATCTTCTGCAAAGATAGTTCAGCTATAGCCCAGTTCCCCCACTGCACTAAAATACAGCAGGGACAAAGGGATATTTTGCAATGGGTTTTCTACTTAATTTTCTATTGTATTTTCTACTCTCTATTGATTCTCCTTTTCAGCCTGACAAAGGAGATATTAAAAAACGTTCCAACAGCGACCCCCATTCCTGAGTCCAAGCACATCTCACCTGCACCCTTGAACTAAACACATGAACCTAGGTATGCCAGTGCAGCAGCCAGACACCGAAACAACTACTTTGCTTTCAGAAGTGACATTTTTAACGTGGTATTCAGTTAGAGATGTATTAATTTTGAAATCCCTATACAGCTTGAAATACCAAGTTTTCTTCGCAGCTAAGCACGCTTCCTTTGCTATTAGCTTAGTTCCTTTATGATAAGTTTCGCAATAGCATAATTTACTGGCATTTCTTGGAAAAAAAACTTCCAAAAGCTCAGAGAGATGGCCTTAAGCTCCCTGTAGGATCAGCAGAGGACAGTCACCTCCAGACCACACTTCAAAATCAGTCCTAAAATCTGGCTGAACTTGACTAGAAAAGCATTGTGAGACTGCTTTCCCAAACTGGGTGGTGAAAATTCAGGATAAAGCAGTGAAACAAGATTTTAAACATATGCTTGTAACCCAGAAAGAAAAGTTAAAAGAAATCTACCCAGCTGGCAATTGACAGTGTTAGATAGAGGAAAGCATATTTAGATTTCAGAATATACTTGCCTCTAGACAAAGGAAGATAAACACAGCACAATTTCTTCATCCTAAGGATACTAAAGAAGTTATTCCAACTCAAGTCTAGACAGACTAGGAAAGTCAACACAGTAAAGTTTTAAGCTCTCTTTTATCAAAGCCTGTCATTATTACTGGCCTGAGGTCCAGTGAAACACCTTTCATTTTCAAAACTAAAAAGATGAAGGTAACCATATGACCTACTGACCTGACAGAGGACACTATTTAGGCTTCACACTTTATGTTAGTTGCAGAAATACAGGCAACACTTGATCCATTACAAACATTTCCAGAACAAAGCCACATTTAAACATATATCCAAATGCAGCATTTACAGTATTTACACTTTGTATAGTCTGCAAAACAGTATTTTTCATCTTGCACCTGAAGTACTAATGCCTTTGTTACCAAATCACAGTCTAACCATTCAAAATTGTGCCAGTTTATCACACAGTAGCACACATCAACAGAGTCCCAGGATTTCAGTGTACTGATAAAATTTACGTTTGCAGACAAACATCAGAATAATGACCAAAGCATTGTCTCTAAGCCTGCAAGACATCTGAAAAAAGTCTATAGTATTAACTCAGTTATCCTCTATGCCACACGGAGAAGAAAAGCACAGCTTTGATGAAGAGGGATAA
>WEIT01039940.1:1206-13611 GCA_013389985.1 Dryoscopus gambensis
TTCAGCACAAATGCAAAACACAGCCCCATACCAGCCATTGTGAAGAAAATTAACTCTACCCCAGCCAAAACCAGCACAGTCCCACAGTCACAGTATCCCCCAGGAGATATTCAAAAGTCATCTGGATATGGTCCTGTGCAATGAGCTCTAAGTGGGAGATTGGACAGGGTATACAGGATAACTTGCATAGTTTTACATTACCTAGTAAGTGGAACAGTTGTCTCATTCTGAATAAAAAATATCTGAAAATAAACACTTGCAAAACAAGTCCAATTTTTCTACTGAAGCTGCAGCCTTTACTCAGGATG
The DNA here is from genome assembly GCA_013389985.1 of Dryoscopus gambensis. NCBI lineage: Eukaryota > Metazoa > Chordata > Aves > Passeriformes > Malaconotidae > Dryoscopus > Dryoscopus gambensis. Next base: position 1,515 of record WEIT01039940.1, read on the forward strand.
TTTTGTGTGCAGTGTTTGCCCAGGCTGTAGGGTTTTCATGCTTGCACTAGTTGACATTCTTTAAAATTTTGTGAAATAGGCAGGAATAATGTCACAAAATGTAAGAACTAGCATGAAATTGCAGAGATTAAGGGTAGCACTCATAATGTGTAGCACTTCAATTTACTGTTTCAGTCTACCTACAGATTTTCAGCATCTGTTTCAACTGAAGTAAAAGAGGAATTTCTTGATCATAATACAAGGAGGACTGACTGCACGGACAATGCGTGAATACACTTGTCATCATTACACCTGACTTCTTTTCCCTTTCTCTCTATATTTGAAATAAAGAAAAGAATGTGTTAAAAATCTGACCTGGTGATGGGAGTTGTAGATATCTGTGGTAGTGTATGCAGTGCTATTGGGAATTCAGTGGGGCCCTCCTAACCTGAGAAATTACATTTTGCTGAAGAGAATGGAATTTTCAACTACCAGACATTTGCTTTAAGTAGTGAATAACCCCTGGAGGGAGGAACAAAAAAAATAATGTGAATAGAAGTGTATATAAAGAAGAGAGCAGGTGGAAGACTAAGAGCATAGTTCCACATATATTTTCCTTGGAAGTGAAGCTAATTTAAGAGGTCCTCACTCCCTACACAAATACATACACCTTGACCCCCCATTGCTTGTTCACATTCACCATCCTCTCTTTTGTGCTGTTGAAAACATTTGTAAAGCCATAATGTAGAATAGATCCCTGAAGTGAACTGTATTAATGAAAGAGTCTCCAAGGTTTGTTATTCACATCAATGATTCACTTTACAGCACAGCATTACAAATAGTTGCATTGGTACATTTGAAGAAGTGACAAATTCTAACATAGAGGCAGAAATCAGCAAGTGGTGTTAGAAAAGTGATTTTTTTAACTAGCTTGCCACTGAAGAGCACATGAACCTGCACTTTAGAAACCCATGGGGAAAGAAAAGGTCTGCAGGTGTCCTATGCTGCTTTGCATAATAAAGGCTTTCCTCAGTGCAATTGTGTTCTGACTTGAGGATTTTTGCTTAAGATTAATTGTATAATAAATACTGACTTGTTTTATTATCATTATTTGTTACTTATATTATTTTATCACTAGATCATGCTAAATTGTCTTTAAGAGTGTTCAGTTCTGGAATGGAACTATTTACATCTGTTTGGTGGCATACAAAACAAATTGGGAAGCTATAATTCATTCTTTTAATAAAAAAATGAGCCCATTTAGCCTGGACCACATGAACAACTCTTGTTCATCAACAACTTAAATCAGAAGATAAAGGTAAGCTGCATAGAAGTCTGATCCTTGCAAAATTTAAAGAAAAAAATTGTTTTGTGCAAAACACAAGGAAAATAAATGTTCCCAGCTCCCAAAGGAACTGGAATTTGAGTATAAAGCATAATTCTCCAAGTTATCCTTTCCCTCTTTCACTTGTACTGCAGACATTTGCCATCCATAGCCCAGAGAGTCAGATGTGAATAATTCAATGTGCCATGATTAATGCTAGTAGGATTACAAAATGTAGTCACTTTGTTCTTTCTAGAATGCAGAAAATTTACTACTTCTATCCTATTTTCAAAAATAATGAACCCTAAAAAAAATTCAGATATTTTTAATGCCATCACTGTATACACATATTAATAAAACAGACAAAACCACAATTCTAGACATAATATTAAGGACCAATAAAATATTTTTACCAAAGCACGTATATTTCCTTACAGTATCTTTGTACAGGCATGTTATTGTAAGAGATACCCAACAAAAAAAAAATCAGTATTTTAAAGTGCTTTTAAGCTTTTGGACTAAAATAAAGTCTTCATATGTGAACAAAAATTCACTCAAAATTATCAAAAGTTTTGGTTGTTCTGCTGTTAAAAAAATTGAATAGTTTCCATCAATTATCCATATAGCTTCCTTCCCAGTCTCCACTGAGCTTACTTGTCTTATAGGAAACGGAGAAACAATATCCACTTAAGTTCACTCAACTAAGCCCAGAGAATCTGATTTCAATTCCCTTCTCAGCAAGGCAGAAGTGCACTTTTTGTCTTTACATTCAAACAAGTCATATTTCTAAGATGGTTTTTAGTAACAGTTTCTAATATGATTTCAGTGTGAAGTGTGATTTGCTTGAATGGAAATTACATTAATCCTTTCTGCATCACCTGATGACTAAATAACACTAATAGGAGAAGATTTAATAAAGTGTGCATTCAATTAACTTTCTGAAAAGCATTTTGCACTAAACTTTAGCTAAAATGCCATAATATATGAACTAAATAAGAAACAAAACATAATTTGGCATGATTAATATATAAACATGTATCAAGATTTTTTATATCAACTAAGGAAAACCTCAGAAAGTTGCTGCCTTTACTCATTGTTACTGAAATGCAGCAAAGATTTCCTTTAGTTTTCAATAAATAAGAGACTCAAAAATAACAGGATTCTAAGATGATAAAGATGGAACATAGTCATACAAACAGAAAAGCAACAATACCATGACCCAGTCTTTTCCTATCGTCTTAACTTTTTTGAGTGAAATTTTACAATATCATGCTGCCTTATTAGACACTATCACCACCAATTTTCCCAGAAATAGCAACGGCAAAGAGACCTTCACTCACATTGTTCCCCAATGCATCTCATCTTTCTTGTAAAATGAACTCTCTAGGTCTACAAAATATGTTTAAATTATAATAGTATGACTGCTGACTTTTACTAACACAACCTTAAAAACTTTGTGCGTTGCTATGACTCTTCTGTTCAGATTAGCAGCAGAGTTAGGGGAGGCATTCTGAAAAGTAAATTCATTGTTTTGGTCTCATCCAGGTCTGATAAAGGATAAAAATGCCTCTTTAACTCGCTGTATTACCAAAAAAAAAAAAAAATAGAAAACAGCCTGCTGAAAGCACAGATATTTAAAATAGCAAGGAAAAATAAAAGAATAAGACAAATCAATTCAATCATCCAAATATTTAATAACTCTAGTCACTTAAAATCTGGCTTATTAGCAAACATTTAAAATGACATAACCCTTAAAACCCACAGAATCAAGATGCAGTGACGTTAGAAGACAGTCATATAGCACAGTCAAATCAAGTATCTGCATTTCCCATCTTTGCTTATCTGGAAGTATCATTAAGCGACAAAATTCTTGGAATCTCTTCTAGTTGCAAAAGAAGAGGGAGAGAAAACAAACATATCCAGATATGGCACCAGATTTGCTCAAGGTTCTCGTACCATGTCAAATACATGCAATGAGTTTGCAATCACTTCAGTTTTTCATCTGTATCCTATCAGTGCCAGCTGACATTTTGTACAAATAGATGCACTTTTTTTCAGTGGTTAAAATGAGGGATTAGTATGATTTTTCCTTTGTCTTAAGTAAGCTAAATTCTCCTTCTCTCTCCACTCTTCTTTGGATATCAGGCAAACAAAGCTGCCATGAGACTAGACAAGTGTTTTGGATGTTTGAACATTGTCTTGCTGAGTGCTGTGAGAAATGTTTTTGTCAGATTATTTTTTTAAATTTGAGGAAGAACACTTCCCTGAAATGCAGCCAAGCACCCAAGAGAAAGATTCTGTCTTCCTGTGCTGCTTTTGAGACACTATGATCCTATGCTACGTGAAACAATAAAATATAATTTTGTATTAGATCTTCTCCAGAAAATGCAAATCATTGTTTTGGTAAATACTCCTGGAGATTCAAAAGTCTTCAAACCTTTCAACCCTGGCACTAGAGAAAAAGTCCAAATGAGTCAGAAACTATATTTCTGATAAGCATAAAATTTCATAAGAAGGAAAACAATGGAAAACTGGAAGGTTTATTCCATTCAAATATTACATTTTTTAAATAAGTCTAAATAATAAAGTAAAAAAAAAAAAAGGAAAAAGGAAGAGTACAAGTTTGAAAAATCGTAAGAAACCATGGCCTTCTGGTTTGTTTTTTTTTTCAGCTTCCCAGCTGTTTGTTATGTCATTTATGACACCAGTAATTTTAGAGACAGTTGCATCTAGATGAGGGTGGGGTGCTCATCTAAGTCACTATTTGAAAGGAAAAAAATGTCTTGGATACTGAATTGGAGTCCCTTGAGACTAATCAGAAAGGATTTGCTGTCATTTTGGAAAGCTCCTCCTTAAGTGAATACGCCTTGGGGCAGTTATCTTTGAGTGTGCAAGGACAAGAAGACAAAACTGATATATGTGTTCACATTATGAAGGAAATAGACAAAATAGGTGATGTCAATAGATGTGCAATTCTTTAAATTTTGTTGGAAAGGTGTTTTAGGTTTTTTGGTTCAAGTTTTAGGGGTTTTTGGTTTGGTTTTTTTGTTTTTCACTGGCTAGTGTGCAAAATATTGGGAAGAAAGCAACATTATTTAGACAGCTTTCTCATAGAACAATTAGGTGTAAAATGGCTTCTCTTGAGATTCAGACTTTATTGCTTGACCTTTTTCAAAATGACTACACCTGTATCTATTTGAATTTTACCAAAAAATACAAAAGCGGGGAATGGCTAATTAACTTGATTTTTGAGCCATGGTGTATTGGTTTGGCACGGCCTGGTTTTGGGTAGCAGGGGGGCCGCAAAGGTGGCTCCTGTGAGAAGCTGCTGGAAGCTTCCCACCATGTCTGGCAGAGCCAATTGCTGATGGCTCTGAAGATGGACATGCGGCTGGCCAGAACTGGGCCAATGAGAGAAGCTGGTAACGCTTCTGGGATGACATCTTTAAGAAGAAAATCAAAACAAAGTCACGGGCTTTTGCTGTTAGTCAGAGCAGAGGAGGAGGTGAGAATATGTGAGGGAAAACAACATGGAGACACCAAGGTCAGTGGAGACGGAGGGGGAGGAGGTGCTTCAGGTGCCGGAGCCAAGATTCCTCTGCAGGCTGTGGTGAAGACCATGGTGAAGCAGGTTGTCCCCCTGCAGCCCATGGGTCCACGGGAGATGCAGAGATCCGCCCGTGGGGGAGGTGCCCAGGCCAGAGCAGGTGGATGCCTGGAGGAGGCTGTGACCCAGAGGAAGATCCAGTGGAGGGAGAGGGCCCTTGCTTCCAGGCTGGAGCAGCCTGTCCTTGGAGGACTGCACCCCGTGGGAAGAGACCCACGCCACAGCAGTTTTGGGAGGACTGTGTGCCCGTGGGAGGGNGGGGGGAAGGTGTTTTAAGGGCTTCTTTTACTTCTAATTACCCTCCTCTGATTCTGTTAGTAATAAATTTTACTTAGCAACTAAGGTTGAGCCTGTTTTGCCCAGGAAATATTTCTCCCACTCTCTTTATCTCACTCATGAAGCCTCCGTTAAGTCTTTTTTCCTCTTTTCCCTCCTTCTGCCCAGTTGTGATAGGGGAGGGTGAGCAAGCAACTTCTGTAGGTGCCTGGCGTAGGGCCAGCATCAAACCACAACACATGGATATTGGGAGAGGGAGAGGCCGTGGTGGTGGAGATGGCAAGTTAAGAGAGAAGGGGGAAAGAGAATGAGAGAACATCTTTCCTGATAGTTATGCTCAAGACCAGGTATATTCTCTTTATTCTCCATTTCACAGGAAAAGACGATGAATCATTTTGAACATGTGGGTTGTAGTTGTACTGGTATGATTTTCATTTTTCTCACAAAGCCATTTTTCAGAAATTAGTTTCAAGCTTGTGTGCTTGATACTAGTTTTGCATTTACATTGTTTTAAGGCTTCACAGAATGACCACGCAGTAGGGGAATCCTCCTGTCTCATCCCACCTTTCCCTCTCACTTTCAATACCACTGTGCTACCTCTGGTGCTCATCAGTAACATGGTATTGCTGATTTTCACTTAGCCCCATTGTTTATCAGAGGACTAAACTTGCAGGAGAGCTGAAACAAGAAAAGGAGCAGTATGGGACTGTGAAGCTAAGAGCAACCTTACACTAAACTCATAGATCCCTTCCTGGACAACTGCAGTAAAAAAAGGAGTGTGAAGGTTTCACCATGCCACAAGATTTGTATACTACTAGTCCCCAGCAAAGCCTCTTTTAAATATACATGATGGCTAGTGACCAATAAAACACACTGATGTGTTTTCATTTTTGTTGAGTGGGACAAACTGGGAACTGCAAATGCTTATAGAAGCAGAAATGGCTTTTAAAAAGACTTATTATCCTGATTAACCTGATAGAAACCTCTATAAAATCAGCCTACTAGAAGCAAGGTAATAATATGTCCATCATGTGCAAAATCCATAGAATTTAGTACTACATTAATAAACTGTGAGGCATTGTATATACTTGTTCCAGCTAACTCTGTGCTTCTTGACACCAAAAAAAGTAAAAATACAGAATACTAATTGCAGATTTGTTTGTAATTATCAAATTAAATTACTCTGGCATTTTAGAACATAAACCTCTCTTATCAGCTATGTCTACTTTGTAACATTGTATATATTTATCTTTTCAGATATTGTCTAAATTGACTTGCTTAAAAATCTGATCCATGTCTTCAGGATCTATTTAATAATTGTAATGAATGCTACACAATTTGAATGAAGTGACAGTTTCTCAGGCTTACGGCTTTCTTTTTGCATTACAGAATTTATCACATATGCACGTAATATATCCAGGTATGGTTTTGGCCGATACCAAATGACACTCCATGCTTTCTGGGTATGGATATGAATGTAATACTGGATTTGGATCATTTACAATAGGTAGGCTTGTTCTATGGACGAAAAAAGCTTAGACTGGTGTAAATATTGTGGTGTGCTACTTAACATCGAGACTTAAAAAATAGTCACTAAAGCATTATACTTAGTAATACAGACATAGCCTGAGTGACCAAATAGCTAGTTTGTTTATATAAACATGTATCACATCAGTCTCAACAGAGTAATTAAACCAAAGATACCAGACTCTAAGTGGAACTTGTTTTGTCATGCACTTGAAATAAGTGACATTCTATATCAAAAAGTAAAAAAAAGCAAACCAGAACTTTCTTCAAAAAATGTGTTAGGTGGAGATATGTATTTCAATAATCTGGAATTTAGTTCTATCAATTCAAGGACGTTTGGAGTGTAATTCTTTGACGCTGTCCGGTGGCTTGCCCTCGGTTGGAGGGGACGCAGCATCCTCCCTGCAGACGTCCCTGGGAGGGAAGCGTCTTGGCAGGGTATATGGCAAAAGGTGTGCTCGCTGGCTGGCTCCTTGTAGGAGGAGGCACATCCAGATAAGCCTGGTGTGCTGGAAGGCGTCGCCTGGAGGCAAAGAAGCAGAGAGGGACCTTTCGTGTGGGTTCCAGCACATTTAATTGCGGCGCAGACACCACTGACCAAGGGCAAAAGGAAGAGCTGTGCAGAGGATTTTATACTAGGGAAGAATGGGGCGCAGGGAAGGGAAACAACCAATGGGGTACAACCGAAGGGGAGGATACAATTTAGCAGTAACCTATGGGGGGAACAGGGAGGCAGGAGTTACAACTGGGAGCCAATGGAGAACCAAACAAGACAGAACTTTCTAGACCAGGGGGATTTTACTAGAGTGCTGCCCAGAGGGATGCCGCCTAAACCTCTATGCCACCCATCAACCTGCCCCTGACGCACTATCCTGGGCAGGGAAATCCACCCACTGGATAGCAAAGGCTTGATGGGCACTCGACTGCCACAGCCCAGGGGTGGGCTGGGCCACCACAACAATTCTTCATATTCCACTGTGCATTTTTTTGCTATGCATGACATATTACACAAAAGTATGAAACAATTTTAGAATATTGGATCCTACTCTAAAATTCTAAGCCACTGAAAGTGTGATGGTCCATTAATTTTTAGAAAGTCAAGTAATTCCGTAACATTTGCCCTGCTAATATTTGATGACAAAAGTAGATGTAACATTGTTATGCCAAATAGAAGTTGACTTACTTACAAGCTTTTTCTACATGGATGAAACAATTTCTCTCAAAAAAGTAAACACCAAACGATCAGGAGATTAGGGAAGGTTTAAAATTTTATTATATTTTTCTCTTACACTAAAATATAATATTATTTAAGGAGCATACCAGCTTTGTTTGAATATAAAGCTCACTATTAGCTGGTTCACACAGGGTTTGTTCATTGGAGTGGTATGAAATTTAAACTCTGCTCCTGCAAGAATTTACAGATACGCTTAATTGTAGGTACCACTCCATGGTCCAACGCTATCTGAATGAAACATGATACTCTTCAGCAGGGCTAATTAGTTCCAACCAGTGAAGAAGGAGGGGGAGGAGGTGCTCCAGGTGCTGGAGCAGAGATTCCCCTGCAGCCTGTGAAGAGGTCTACACTATAATAAAAATCTACACTGCAGACTGTAACTGACCCCACATCAGACAGAGCAGGTGGATATTTCCAAAAGGTATAGTCACCTTTGACAAGCACATACTCGAGTAGGCTTTCCACAGTAGGCAAAGGAGTCAGTAATGACGAAGTAAGAGTGAACCTAAAAAAAGAGGGTAGTGCAGGGAAGGTTTTGGTTTAATTGTCTTTGTTTCTCACTGTCCAAATCTATTTTAATTGGCAGCAAATTAAATTCGTCTAACTCAAGTCGGGTTTGGTTTGCCTGTGACAGTAATTGGTGAGTGACCTCCCTGTATTTATATCAACACATAAGGTTTTTTTCTTATTTTCTCCCATCCTGTTGGGGAGGGAAAGTGAGGAAGTTTTTTGGAAAGCATCTGGCATCTAGCCAAGGTCAACCTACCACATAACAATACTATTTTTGATAATATAAATTTTAAGGCGATACAGAATAAAGATTTTGACTTTGCACCATAGTAGACAAGCGAGCACGTATCTCATTTTTTAAAAGGTGAGGGAAAAAACTTTGATGGTTTTGAGAAATATACTCCTTTTACAAAACAAAATCTAACAGCAGTTCGGAAGAGAGAGATTTGGAGTCACTAAAGCTGCCAACTCTTCTTGAGTAATTTAGTTAAAAAGGAAAGCTGGATATTTAGATGATCATGCTAAGGACAGAGCAGCAATCAGAAGAAATTTTGGTACAGCACAAAGCACTACTTCGAGCTGCAGTTTCCTATGTGTATTCCCAGAATGGGCACTTCCATGTTCTGAAGTTTTCTCAGTATTCAGATTTGTGTTACCTTTTTAATGGGGGGTTTAAGATGATTAAAACACAAGCTTATGCCTGGATCAAATCCTGGTAGCACTTTATGGATCATATTCTTCTTAACTGTATTCTGACATGACTAACAAGAACTTGGTTTTCTTCTCTGGTTTTTCTCACCTACTCTGTCAAGATTTTCCCCAAAAAGAAGTCCAGAGGTAAAGGCCACCTATGGGCTTTGAAATACCCCAACAGATAGGCTAGACAGCTGAAGAGAGCAGAATTTGTCACTTGTCAGTTAAAAGCAATCACAAATAAGTAATATATTTTCAATTTTTTAAACTCTGTAATAAGTAGTTTTACAAAAAAATTATATTATTTTAAATAAGCCCTGAATATGACCAGTGCAATTGGTTTTGTTTCATTGTAACATTTAGACTATCATAGTGATTTTATGCCTGTGGGAACTAATTCCTGATGGGAAGCTCGGTAAATAAAGGCAGGAACATGTTTGCCTAGAGAGTGCTCATCACTTTGCACTCATAAATGGCAGAATTAAAGTGGAGCAGTTAAAGCGCAAACAACTGACACCAAAAGAATGTAGACATTGAAAATTACAATGAGAGTCTCTCTTACCAAATTTTTAAGTGATATTACTTCAGAGAATAAGAGAGCATTAATGCTGCTGGCTATTAATTGCTTGCATTACAAGGGGTCCTGTAACATCTCAGAGAGATAGAAAGCTGTAATACAGCTTTTTTCCTCAAAAAAAAAGTTCTCTTCTATTAAAAATTGCAGTCTTCAAAATAAGTTTTATACATATGTATATATGCGCATATATATATACATATGTGCATATATATGTATGCAGAAGGAGATAGAGAGATAAATACATGTATAATCATCAGCCAAAGCCCGATGTTTAACACAGGAAAAACTTACATTTAGGTATGTGGGGGAAAAAACACTGTTTTGCAGTCTTCTATAGACATATGATATACCTCAACAGCTATGTTATAGTTTAAAGATTCATGCTATCATTCTATTAAAGCACTTTATCTACCAATAAAAATAGCCATAAATTTAGGACATCATGCAGCAAGACACACTAATCCTATAGACTTAAATATGCACTGAAATATTTTGCTGAACTGGGATAATTAATCCTTGGATTGTCTCAGAAAAAGGGACTATGTTTTAGAATAGAACTTGGTATTTTTCTCAAGAAATACCTGTTCTGTCCTACAGAACAGAGGACAAAATTCTGCACTTTCTGACATACGCAGTCAGGATTTTATGAGGTGTTTTGAACCTCTGAAATATCAGTTTCCATGTATATAGAAACCAGACAGATAATATGTCAGCTTTTGGTTTTTTACCAGCAGTGACACTTTCACTATAAATCATGGAGACCTCACTTCACTCATCCCGTGGACATTAAAAACATAGTCTGATGAGACCTAGTTAATTTTCATTTTTTTTTAAAGCAGAATTCTTGTTCTCTGCAGTCTGAGATAAAATGGTTCATTTTGTAAATGCAGCTTCAAAAAAAATTCATGCCATGTTCCTCCATTATAAGTAGGATTAAAGCCTACAAAAGTGAGCTAGTCCACTAAGTGTGCCACTGATCTCCTAACTGCTAGCTGGGAAATATGTCCATTGTTATCCTCTCATCCTTAGTTCTGAGTGTACAAAAGTATTTAGCATAAGTAATATGTATTAAAATGTCAATAAACTGTCTGTGGTGTTTGAGTCCTATTTAGCATTTTTATTGAGCTCTTGTGTTAGCATTTTCAGAAATGGACTTTTATTAATTACCAATTTAAATCCACACTTTGATACCACAGGTCACTATTAAATGGGTCATTTCAAAATTAATAGCTCTTACCAAGTGCAATACTTCAATTTCAGCAGATTTCACTGTTAGTAATTAAAGTGTGCATGTATCCCAACCTATTTATCATGGTAACCAGAGAGCTTAAGACATTTACAAGATCATGCTCTTGATAAAAGACAATATTCTGCTCCATTGCTGTTTTCAATAGCACTTTCATTTCCCATATTCTAGTCTAATTAAGATAAACTGGTTATTTACTTGTTAGAGAAAAAATAAAAACAATTTTAGATCTCAAATATAACCTAGGGAGATATAATAGCTGAAGTCTCAGCTTGCTTCCTTTTATGGTTTTATGTTGAAATCATTGATACTGTTCAATGATAAGGGTACTGTGTTACATGTCTACTGTAGTTAAAAGGTCATGAGCTTTTCTGTTACCAATCTCAAAATTCAGAGATTATAATTGAGTCTGAGAAAATTTAGCCTTATAAAAATTATTCTAAGCAGCAGCTTTTCACCAAAACAAAAAAAAAGCACAGTGTCTATGCACTAGATCATTCACCAGCAAAACTTGAAACTCTTGAAGATGTTAGAAAGAATGTGGAAATAAATATTTATGCATTTTTAGGTGGAAAAAAGTGAAGTACTATAAACTAACGTTGATTTAAGTAAATGGCATTTTCAGTGGCAAGAAATTATTGTTCCAGCTGTCAAGTAGCAAGAATTCACTTCTGAAAAATACAAAGCTTTGTATTGCTTTTTGAGGAAAAAATCTGAAGCACTTCTCAGGGTCAAGCTCATAGAAATACCATTTCCAAGAAATTAAAAAAAAAAGGTGTAAATGTGAAAATTGACTTCTATTATAAGAAAAAAATAGTTGGTAATAGTTTTCCCAAAATGAAAATCACTTCATATTTTTATATACCTATGTATATATCTATAATTTATTATGTTTTTCTTGATATTCACAGTATTTTTTGGCCATAGGATAAAATTTAATTGATTGTTATGTGAATTCTTAATCTCCTGTGTTGGAAGGTTAGTTTTTTGGGGTATTTTTCTGCTTCCCATGCCTTTTTTCTGACATATTTTTCTTCATCTGTCAATCTAAAAACATTTAGCTAAATAGGTGATGGACAGAAGCTCTTAGGATTTTTTTTAAGGTTTTTTGTTGTTCTTTTTTT
>WEIT01039945.1:4727-22690 GCA_013389985.1 Dryoscopus gambensis
TGGAAGATAAACACCATAGCCACAAGCATCCTCACCTTTTCTCCTCTTTCCCCCTATCTTAAATTTCTCAGTGCAACATCTTATGGTATGGGGGTACCCCTTTGGTCAGCTGTCCCAGCTGTGTCCCATCCTGACCTCTTGCCCGCACCCAACCTAGTCTCTTTGGAGAGGAAGAGAAAAAGCCTTGACGTTGTGCCAGCCCTGATCAGCAACTACCAAAACACTGCTATGTTATCAGGGCTGTTTTAGACCCAAATGTAAATCACAGCACCATATGGACTGCTATAAAAGAAGTTAACTCCATCCCAGCCAGGCTCAGCACATTGTGAAATGAGGTAGAACAGTTGGAATTATTATACAAAATTTGTTTCTTAAAAAAAGGCGTTCTGATTGTTTCATAAATTAGGTGGAACAGAGACCTCCTTCACATCCTTTTCTCTGTCTATAATAGTACATTTTTTCTGTGATTAGACCAACTTATACCTCATATGACTTTGATATAAAGCTTATTTATAATTTGTTGCTTATTTATTCCAGTGCTAGCATTTTACTGGTATGCACTATCTTATTTAAACTGGGACTTCAAGAATCAAAATGCATCCTTTGTAAGCTTTGCTGCAGAATATTTCCTTTAGAGTAGTCATATCTTCTTTTGCTGGACATTTCTATTGATAACAGACACTCGAAGTAAAGATGGATATTTTGCTTTCACTGTCAAATGTTTAAGTGCTTCCTTCTTTAGAACTGCAAAATCACCAACTGTAGGAACTGAAATGTTGGTCTGTTTGTATCATGAAAAGACTATTTTTTTTCCTTTGAATATTTTTGGTTTTGGAAGAAAAGAGTGACCTTCTAATATACTAATTTTACTGATTCAAATATATCTGTCAATCAAAAATGAGAGAGAGGTATGAAAGTTACACCAAAACCTTTTGATGAATCCTTGTTCTGATTGAAAATACATGTATATATTTAAATCCTTTTGGAAGAAAAGTGCAGAAGAAAAATGAAGAAGAAAAGTAATGTGATACAAAGCTTTATTCAGTGTAAGGGGATTGAGTGAGTTTATTTCATTGATTTGAATTCAAACACCAGGATTTTCTTTACATATTCTTTGTGTAGGAAATTTACATTTGCATCTACATTGCCAGGATTCAGAGAAAAAGGATAAGATAAAAGATATTTTAAATTTGTCAAAATGCTTACAATAGCATTCTAAGGCTCAGCGATGGTGAAGTAGGTCTATCAAATAAAGAATACAGAGAAGATATCTGCACTATATTATATAAATACTGTCAGATAGTAAACAAATTCATCTTATGATTTGTTATAGTCCTAGTCTGTGTCCCAAAAATAACTGGTGGTGTTTATATAGATTTCTTTACTGTCTTGCTTTAAACTATATCTCCTTTGGGGCTTCCCCATGATTAAAGGCTTATAACTCATTTAAGGGTTCTATCCCACATCCTTCTTTCTGTGCATTCCAAATCAGTGGAATTCTCATTCATCTGAGACTTATGGGATAGACCTAAGAAGTCCTTCCACTACTATTTTTGGTAGACTAATTAGAAGGAAATTGTATCTTTCAGTGAATTTTTTAAAGGAAACTGCTCTTCTTTTTATTTGTGCGCTATCTGCAAGCTTACCACAAACACACACCTGTCCCCAAAATTTTTCTGGGAAATAATGTTGAATTTCCACAAGAAATTAATGCATTTTCATTTCATAAGATGTTTCAGACTAAAATTCAAAACAAAAGAGGGCTTATATGCCAAACAGAGAGAATATCAAGAGGCTCATTAAAGTTTGATAATTTTTCCATCCTAATTTTTTTACAGTGGTGATCATAGTGAGCATTAAAAACAAAACAATGCTGAGCAAATGATCATCATTTTGCATTTGAATGAATAATCCATTTGTCTACTGTTTCTGCTGACAAGAATTTTTATCTGAAAAAAGAAACTTCATAATTTCTTTGGCTGATTACCACACTATGCTGTGTGCTAATAAAAGCTAAGCTAAAAAAGCTAAAAAAGCTAAGGCACTAAACATTTCACTTTGATGGTGAAAATGAAGAGGAAGGACCTAGATAAATGTTCCTGCTGTCTTTGGTATTCAAGGAAAGTATGGCTACTTGTGTCAGCCCTTTGTAGCTTATATAATATGGGAATGGCCTTGCTAGGAAACTTGAAGTGGATTGCAAACAAAAAACTATTCAAATGTGAGCTGTGTGGGTTCTACAACAGAGCCTGTACTGTAGTATATAAACACAGTCTGAGTATATAAACACATTTTATTTACAGCACACTTCGATATCTGACTACTACTTTCCTATATATCGTACTTTGGCGTGGTTATTACATAAACCTTTCTTTCAGGTTGCAGAAACAATATTACTTGAGCTCTGCATGGACAATAAAATACAAAATTCCAAATTCTATTACACGGTTTATGTTTGAAGTAAGCCTCCACTGTTTGAACGGACACACTATTGAACCTCAAGTGTTTAAATATACCTTTGCAGAGACTAGAACAGGTTCACAAAAACATTCCTTTTAAAACTGGCTTTTGAATTGGAACAAATATTCACTGAGTACTACTGGTTGCTCAGCTTGACCTGTTTCCTGCCTTGTCTAATACAGTGTAAGGTGTTTGTATCCCAGGCTTTGATTTAAGAAATGCTTTTTGTTCTTACTGTGTGGTGGAAGGTGAATAATACGTAGGCACAGTTGGAAGAACTGTAGATTGAAACTCTACACATCTTCTGAGATATTCTTTTTAGATCAGAGGTGAGGATGTAAGAGGCAAAACATCCAGAAAGCAGCTTACACTCAGTTAACCACAGCACAAATTTGCTATATTCTTAGAAAGATGACTCATTCTGCCAATACTGCCATATAAATAAAAATGACCGATACTTCATAAAATAGAATTTCAGTTTAAGTGGACAATTCAGCTTTACATTTTTATTTTTAATACTGAACTGGCTGTAAGATATAGCTCCATAAAAAGCCATATATAACACAGCAGCAATTTTCTAAAAATAATGTGAGGAATTTATGAAAAAGGATATCAAGCTTCAAGCACATCCAGTAGGCAATACTGTGAGGCATCTCATGTGGCTTTTCTATGTGATCTGGAAGTTGAAGAAGAATGGTATAATTTAATAATCTAACTCAAATAATTACAAAGAGACAAAAGCATCAGATTAAGAAAACTCATTTTACAGAATGAGATACTCAGTAGTGGTAAAATTTTCTGAAGGTTGTGGTAATCATACATTAAAAAGCAACAAAGAGAAAACGGAAATATGGAGTTGAACAAAGGATACTTTCATTAGATAATCAGTATAAGAAATAGTGCAAGCTAACTCAAATAATTCAGAATCAAATAAACAGTTCCAAAAAGTGAATCAAATGCAAGACTTGACCTTAATACAAATTTTATTTATCTGCATGGGAAACATCAAATAGTTGTTTGAAAGTAAAGTGGCCAATGATGCTGCTCATTATACCTGATGATTCTGCATGCTTGGGCACTTAGATTTTTTTCATAATGGGTCTGAAATACTTTCAGACTTTTACTTTTCCTCTTAGAAGTTCAGCCACAGCACTCTGCAATTTTATTAGTGGTTACTTAGACCCAAGAGACCTGTTGAGACACACGATTTGCTTTGGTTTTGGGTGGTGATGTGACAACAGATGCTCATCAAGTCAGTCTATCACTCTCTTCCTTAGCAGGATGGGGGGAGAAAATAAAATTTAAAAACTCATGCTCAAGAAAAAGGCAGTTTAATAATGCAAAATCAAAGGTCATGTGTGGAAACAAAGGAATATGAAAGATTTGTTGTCTACTGCCCATCAGCAGGCAATGTCTGGCTGTTTTCCAGGAAGCAGTGCTTCCATACGTGTGGTGATTGCTTTGAAGATATTGTAAATAACAAATGCCTCTGCAGCAGCATAGGAGGATGGGGAACGGGGCTGTGGTCAGTTCATCACACTCCACCACTCTTTCTCCTCAGAGGGAGGACTCCTCACACTCTTCTTCTGTTCCACTGTGGGGTCCCTCCCATGGGAGACAGTCCTCCACCAACTTCTGCAATGGGAGCCCTTCCCAAGGACTGCAGTTCTTCACTAAATTCTCCAGTCTGGGTCTCTTCCCCAGGTTCATCAAACCTGCTACACTGTGGGCTCCTCTGTCCGTGGGTCCACAGGTCCTGCCAGGAGCCTGATCCAGCATGGGCTTCCCACAGGGCCACAGCATCCTTTGGACATCCACCTGCTCCAGCATGGGTGTTTCATGGCCTGCAGGTGGACCTCTGCACCACCATGGACCTCCATGGGCTACAGGGGCACAGCTATCTCACCATGGTCTGCACCACAGCCTGCAGGGGAATCGCAGCTCCAGCACATGGAGCACTTCCTCCCCCTCCTACTCATATGACCTTGGTGTCTGCAGATCTGTTTATCTTATATATTTTCACTTCTCTCTCCATCTCCACAATGCACAGGGTTCCCCCCCTTCTTAACTTCGTTATTCCAGAGGTGCTACCACCATTGCTGATGGACTTGGGCCTTGGCCAGCAGTGGATCCATCTTGGAGCTGTCTGGCATTGGTTCTGTCAGACATGAACGAAGCTTCTGGCAACTTCCTACAGAAGTCAGCCCTGTAGCCCCTCAGTACCAAAACCTTGCCACATAAAGCAAATATGTGTGGCTCTCTAGCTAGTTTGATTTAACTATTCTCATAGAGGAATGCAACATT
Organism: Dryoscopus gambensis; assembly: GCA_013389985.1. NCBI lineage: Eukaryota > Metazoa > Chordata > Aves > Passeriformes > Malaconotidae > Dryoscopus > Dryoscopus gambensis. The sequence goes on from WEIT01039945.1 coordinate 9,492, forward strand.
AGAGGGACTTTTTAACTTTTTTTTTGCAGATTACCTTTAAAATTTTTCAAATTCTTAGTTACTTGTTAAAAATAATAACTCCAATCAGCAGGAGACATCTATAGATTAATGTCTGCAAAAGCCCATACATCCAGAGAGTTACAGCTTTGTGTTGCTACATTCTCAAGGATTTAACACTCCTCTAGGGCTGTTCACTACCCACAGGAGCCCTCCAGAAATGCCCACAACATGGTGAGCACCTGGGCAGCAGGCAAAGAGGCAGGGGAGTAATGACAGCACTGAAGCCAAGCTCCTTAGCTGTGCTTGACATTCTTGGTGTTATGCAGTTCTGAAGCAGGACGCAAAAGCCATTCTGTCTAGAATGAGCAGCCTGAAAGCAGATTTTAACCTCTATTTTGGCAGAGACAGAAGTGACACACTGGCAGATTTCTCATTACACTCATCCTGTGATGTTCCACACTTGGTGTTCGGAGTAGTACTGGCATGCTTAAGTGAGGGAAGCAATCACAGGGGACAAGGCTAGCTGTAAAATGGAAGAGCACACAGCAGAGCAGCAACCAGAATTTCAAACTTGCTTGCCTTCCATTTCCCTTTGGTTTTGTTTTAATTCTGTAACCTTACTGTTCTTATCTACCTGTGTCTTCTTTTATTCTTGTTTGAGTACAAGGGTTGTTTCTTTGCTTTGCTTTGCTGCAAGAATAATGACAATTGTCTTCTGTTAGAAATAGGTTTAGAAGTTCAAGTCTTCAGAGCTCTTGCTAACTTCAGGCACTGCACAGAATATTAAGATGAAACAATATGTCTCCTTGTGTTATGCTTCTTCAGGCTTCAAACTCAAATTGACTCACTAAATAATTTTGCTACACAGAAAACAAGAACCAGACAAGACATATCTCTGTATAAAGGCTGTTTCTGGGTGCAAATATTTTCCATCTTCAGGTAAGAAAGTCTGGAAAGTAATGGAATGGAAATCAAGCTGAGCTGAGCTCTGATGACCAACTATTTGCATTTATCTCATTTATCCCCTACCTATGGTGGTACCCTGACTTTTGAGGAAACAAAAGTCAAACCTTCAATATAGAAGATCTAGAGTATAATTATTTCCAAGTCCTTGACTCTGCAAGTTGCTACAGTATTTTAACACAGTACATCCACTTTAGCCTTCACCCAACGCAAGCTCAGACACCCCTTTGAACACACTAGTATCTCCAAGCTATTATCCTCACTGAAGTCAATGACAAAGCTTTTACTCACTGTGCAGGACCCTGGAGAGACAATTAGAATATCTTGATAAAAAACAGGGGTTTAGGCACTTTGGTAAAGTTTCTGGGGCTTTGTGGGGTAGACTGCAGGGCATAGCCCAGCAAGATGGTGAGGTTCCGTTATGCGAAAATATGGTCTATGATCTGTCTTCTTCCTTTCTGCCAGTTTTGGGTCTTCTTAACTCTCCTATAATCCAGCAGAGATCCCTAAACAAACTGAGGGAAAAGCATAAAAAGATAATAGTTTCCTGCCAGCCTGGTGAGCTGAATTGGCTCATCATGAAATACAAGTAATGCCAGAATTGTCTTGTAGGACAAACCCTTGGGCCAGACGTGAATGAAAATAAAACAGTCTTTGGGGGATTCAGGGAAGACCAACCACATCAAGGCACACATGTACTCCAAAAATGGACCTCTCAGTGCTTTTTTTGGGTAGATATACAAACACATCCCACATTCCTACAGCAGTTTCCTTTTTGTTTTTATATCTAACAATATTCAAATGTCTTCAATTTATTCCATGCTGAAAAGCTGCAAGGTAATTTATAATGTATTTTATTTAGGTGAGAATTACCAGTCTTCTGGTTGACCCTGTCATTTGATCTGTAAAGCAGTGATTTTCCCTAATCTGCAGAAAAGTATTAACAGATATTTGGAAAGGTTTTGAATGATACTTTTCCTATGAGCACAATGTTTCCCTTAAAAAAAAAAGCCAAAGTGAGAGTATACAAAAGATTGTTAGAAACCAAGACTTGTTCTTATATGTACTTAAAATAAATGGAGCACTGGGTTGATTTATTGCCTACCTGCCTCATACCTATGCAGATACAACTGAAAGATAAGATTTGTATTTTTAATCTCGATAACCTTCCCCGTATGGACAGATATTCTGCTTCTTTGCCAAACCAAACCAAACCAAACAAAAATAAAAAACCCAACAAAAACCCCATAATCAACCAAACAAACAAAATAAAAACTGCAATCTGCACTTTTTCACAGAGATCTTTGTGACTTTCTTGTTCCCTGTGCTTTGGTTTGTGAGTGCACACTGATATGGGATAACGGAGATTTTGTTGTGCAAGAACACAGCAGAGTTTCTACAACATAGGAGTACACAAACGAATCAAATGTTATGTATATCAGTCTGGATGTATGTGGCAGTGTATCCTCCCCCCTCCCCACCCCCACGCCTTTCCAGGCTGCAGTGTGATCTGAGAAAATGTTTCTCAGGCCTCACCCTTGAAAACACCACCGGGGCTCAGCTCTTTCTGAGCTTAGGACAAACACTGTCCCCTCCCAGGAACTCCTTACAAGCTTCTGTTTTTCTCATGACCAGCCTCAGAAAATATTTCTCATGACCTGAATGGCATAATATTTCAATTCTCACACTCTCAAAGAAAGTACCAACCCAAACTGTGGCCAGGACGAAACATTGTTATGACTAAAGCCCACTCTCTTGCAACCTCATAAACAGCAGTCCAAGATGGGGCCCTTTGAGCCTGGGCCACTGCAGGCTGTGACCAGCAATCTCCCTCTGGCTGGGACACCTCTCGGAGCCAGCAAACCCTCAGGTTTGCTATTCCTGGAGGATCACCGAACCACGATGCGTCCAGGGCTGATACCATCACGCCTCGAAGCCCAATCCTTTGCCATTGGGAGATGCAGAAGCATCTGAAGTGAGTATTTTCACTGACCTCTGAGGGAAATTTTTCCACAGGTATCTTATCTTGCACTGACTCTTTCTGACTTGCTTTCATACGAGAAATGGAAAAATCAGGCTTCTTTCCTCTTTATAATTTGTCATGTAAAGCTTTTTAAGTAATGTCACTTTCTTAGAAAATCCCACTGCTTTTTAATATATAATAATGAAGAGATTGAAGAGGGTTACTCCATTTTGTTGAAAAATATCGAGCTCTCTAGTTTTGATGTTATATTCAGATATTAATGAAAAATTTTAGTTTATAATAAACTAGAATTATTTTTAGGTAGATTAGGAGACACCATAATGCTGAAATTTAGGAAAATTGGCCCCATGGTATCTTTAGAATTATAGGTTTATATAGCTTTTCATGTGTGTATGTGCATGTACTTTGTTTATGTATCTACATCTTTATATTACAATATTGGCAAACTCTGCAATAGCTCTGAATTTTGTCATGTTCTGCCTGATTTATCTGTGTCAGCCACAATGTCTATCTTATAGCCACTAATCTGGCAAGCGTTTAAGTTAATTCTTGAAGACACAGAGCAACTGTTCATGAATTTAAAATGTCACAAAGAATGCTGACTTGTACTAAATGCTTATTCTATTCATTAAATTTGGCTTTTTACCTCTGAAATGCAAAGCAGACCAATATTGGATAGGCATAACTTATATAGGCACACATCTACCTCCATATTCATGCATCACATTTTGTATTATTTAACAGCAGTCTGGTCCTGCTGTTTTATTGCCCAATTGGCTAGGATGACATATGACCATAAGAATAGATAGAGGCTTACATTTGCATTTGTTCTCACATTATAGAGCCCAGAAGCAAATTGGTAACCAGAAACATATTATCTAAAATTACAAGGCACACATTGCTACCATGGTAATGTTTTAAAAAATTAAGTGTTCTCAGTAGGTGTTTAGTGCCTCCATATTTCAATTAGTACATGCTTACTATATGCCTACAATTCTTAAAGATTTTATATAGGAATGCATTATTAGGATGTGCATTATGCATATTTGAATGTCTACACATTCTCAAGCAAAAGTTTCTTATCCAATATTTTGTGAATATATTACAAAGGAAAAAAAATCTTGGAGGATAGGAGATAGAAGGCAAGAAATGAGGGATGAGGGATGTGCAAAACTGATGGATCACTTTCCTGATCCCAAGGCTACTGTACTCAGGGCTGCTCCTGAGGTATAAATAAGATTTTTCAAACTCTTGCTGTGTGCTGACATACTTAAAAGGCAAAGTTACAGGAAGGATTCCCTATAGCACACAGTAAAGTTTGGGTTCCCAAGGCTTCTAGCATTGCTTAAATAGTCCTCAGTAATCTAAATGTCACAGCAGACTACTGGAAAAGACTGCTACACAGTGGGGACTTAATTCCCCAGTTCCAAACATACCAAATGTGGTGGTATCAGCCAGCATTGCCACATAAAGAAACTATTTTGAAGCAGATGGATTGTCTGACCAAATATCGCTTTGATTTTCACAGCGGAAAAAAGAGCTACAGAACTTAAATCTGTTACCTTTCATGATTTTGTATATACTGTGTTCCCAAAGTGAGAGCAAAAATTTATAAGTGGCATTTTCATATAAATATATGTATGTAGATATATGTGTGTGTATATATATTTGTACTTATTTATAACTATATAAATAAGAATTAGATAAACTGGTCATGTATGCAGCATATATGTACATCTGACTAAATATAAAACATTTTTTAAGGTGCTTCTTCCAGTTCCATCAGAGTCAACTTGAACTATGAATGTTAAGTATTTCTGAAGACTGAAACATGGTTATTTAGGTGACTAAACACTGCAAAGAGCCGTCACGTTTGAATACACAGGCCATAGGGATAAATCAGCTTTCTGCTGTTGAGTATATCAGCTTACTGGAAGAGAGGAAGACAATACAGTAGCCATGAAAACTGAAACCTGACTTTCAGAAAAGAAGCTAACTCATTATATCTTTATTTAGTATATGAGACAGAGCACAAAATCATCGGCCTTTCCTAATATGTAGTTTGTGAATAAAAGATAAGAGAAAATCCATATTCTATCATACAAGTTCATCACAATGGCCACTTTTTCTCTTTATAAAACCCACAAAACAAACCACAAACCCTTCATTATTCATTATTTTTTCTGTAGAGCCACTTGTCTCATCCTTCTGTATTTTGTGCAAACGCAGGTTAGTACAGCAAGTTCAACCACTTTCATTTATTAGCTATATTTTTGGGAAGGTATCTCTGGACTATAAGTTCTTGAATTAGAAACATATGGCTAGGCTAAACACTTCTGGCAGGGTCATGAAGAGCCTGTCCATTCAGCCATGACCAGGCAATCAGGCTCTTTGATCAAGAGGCTTTGCAGGATTGTGACAGATCTAGAGCTACTCCACTGAAGCAGATTTATTTCACCAGCACAGCTCTCTGTGTGGTAGCACCCTTTGTCAGGTCTCAGCGTGTTCAAAGTGCTGAGAGGCTCTTCCATCTCAGCTGACTTACTGGTGCTGAAGGAAGAGGTAGAGCCAGTTGGCCACCCTCAGGCTAATCATCATCAATTCGTGAAAAGCCGCTGTTGAAATTTGGAGTTAATTTTCTGCTGATCCGGGAGCTACTGAACTTACAAGATATCCTGGGAGAACTGTGCATTATAATAGAATTTTTTTTTTTCTTTCAGAAGCAAAAGTTCCTTAAGTAGTATTACTTAAACACGATGTCCACTTTTTATACCACTGTAAGTTTACTGAAATCATTTTTCACAAAGTTATTTGTTGTTTAAATGATCTTTCAAAAACCACTAGGAATATAATAGGTATACCAAAATATACTGTGATTTGACTGGAATTAATGCATAACTCAAAATTCAGTGGAAAGTTGTAAACTTCCTGAATAATAGTAAAAAAAATCAGTACCTTAATGACAGACATCACTAAGGAAACAAAACATTGGATCCCCACATATATTTTTTGCTTAAAATTTTCAGAGTCAAGGTAAATTCCTTACAAGTAAAAGGCACTGTAGTTTAAAGTAGTTCTGCACTTTTGTGAGCTGCCTCCTCTTTACTGCTCTGTGATTTCAAATTTTCCTATGTCTATATACTTTTGTTGGACAGTTCCTGTAAGCCTTTCAAAATTATATATTCATTTGTGTTTAGCAAATGAGACCTATGAAGTCTGGGAGAAGGATGTGCAAATCCGAAAGCAAAGAATATATCCTCTAACATGCAAGGGTGTAGCCACTACTGTTAATTACAGATTTCTTTCAGTCTTGAAAATTAGAGAAGAAAAATATGCTGTATTTTTTTCCCTCAGTCCTTTTTTGTTCTTGTTTTCATTTTACATGGGCTACACTTTTCCTAAAAGCTGCCTTTAACCTTGCTTTTATAAGTACTTTGGAGGAATAAATATGAACTGAATGTTCATAAAAATGAGAAAGGATTAATCCTTTGTCCACAGCTAAAAAAAAAAAACCAACCTTTTTTTCAGTTGTTTCTTGTCTCTAAGCACCTAGAGGTGAAGTGTCTTTCCTCACCCAACCTTCCCGGCCTACATGGGGAAAGGAATATATGTGCCATAAAAGTCAGTTGCCTTTTCCATTAAGACTATAGAAAGTGGTGGTCTATTATTAGATCCGGCATTTGTTGCTATATTCCTGCATGGTGGTATAGGTTTTCTGCATTCCTCAAACCAGACTTGAGTGCAAGTCCTGTTCCCTCATGTCTGGAAAAAGAGAAAGCTGAGGAGAAATCATCCAATACAGTGAATTCTGTCCATTCTCGCCTTTTAGCCATCAAGCCTTGATCTACCTCCGCTCGTAAGAATTTTTCCACAGAATCAAATTTTTTTTTTCTGCCCTCACCCTGACCCTTACATCATGGCAGAAAATATTTCCCAGTTCCTGAAGAGACTTAGAGCTGCATCAGCCCTCCTGGAACACATTAAGCAGTTGCCAGCCGATCTTATAATTTCCAGAGCAGTATGGTGCTTTTTCCATCTGTTTCCTCCAGGTCCACACTAGACCCAAGGCAGACTTCAGTAACAGCAAATATGAGTTCCAGAAGAACTAAAGATTATGATCTTAATTAGAAAGATGAAAGCAAAGAGAAGATCTTAAAAGGACATGAAAATAACGAGAGGACTTTGTATGTACATATGAATGTATATGCATGTGCGCACACACAGGTAAATAAACAGATATAACATCAAACAACTTTTGTAACATCATAAGGCATATTTTGGCCAGTAATACAAAGTAATTTAGCTAACAATATTAAGCACTGAATGTGACTTCTTGTCATATACCCTGAAGATTTATATCTTTTTAAACTGTATATCTTTTGAACTGTAATGTTCTGTTTGGACTCTTCAATAGCCTTTCATTTTCCTTAGAAATAAAGCTGTAGCTTTAGTGGACACTTTGGAGACCATGATAAAGAAACAAGTTTAGGTTTACCAGGGAATGCCACTTTAAAATATGTTTAGAGATTACATATGTGTTGCAAAATATCCAGCATAAAAAAAATATCCACATATATATTATGGATGCAATTTTCATCAGTTATATTTTTTCCACTTTTTAGCAAGTCAGGTGAAACAAATTTTTTACTTAACTGACCTCTCAAACAGCAAAATCTAGTATATGAAACTCTCCTTGATAAACAAAACACTCAGTACATACAGAGAACACTGAAATTCTACCTTGAAAAAACAGGATTTTCAATTTTTTTGAATTATGGATAAATAATAAGAAAATTCATCACAACTAGTTCTTCTGGAATTCATCATGCAAACTTGCCTGTTTCTTGTTAATACATAAGATTTTAAGTTAACATTTATCACTTTATATTTTGATGCATAAATGTGACCTTGTTGCTGACTTTCCTCTGGGGAGAGATGGTCTCTCATCCTTTACAAAAGCCCTTATGTTACACAACAGGTATCTTAGAACTTGGATCCATTTCCAAATACAACAGAGGGATGCCATTAAACTAGTCGAGGTCTCCACAGTACCTAATATTGGCTATTTTGTTTAGCAGATATCTGGACTCCTCAGTTTTGCTGAAACAAAGGCATGCAATATGTACAGAAAGTGATAAAGGTTTGAGGACATTCCACATACACATCTCAGTTTATCAAGGCAATGATTAGATATACTCATTCACAGCAGTTACTGTTCAATTCCACACCCATTATTCACAGGTATTTTTCTTTTATCCTTAAATGTTAAATATTCTGTTCTCATTTCGCTTTGACTAGCTCAATTCTTCAACTGTCTCTGTGTCTGCAACTGAGCCAGAAAGGGATTAGGGAAGAATTAGGGAAGATTGCTACCTCACACACAACTTAGCCATTTAAAAATGTATCATTCATGAGTGGGTACCGGGAATATGGAATAACTAGCACACTTGTTTCTGAAAGTCTGATACTTTTCAAATGAGCTCTTCATTATACATATACTAACACATATAACTCCATGGACTCTGATGGAATGAACCCATGGTTGCTGAAGGAACTGGCAGATGTTGTTAAGCCACTCTCCATTATCTTTGAAAAATCACAAGAGAAAATGTTCAATGACTGGAGGAAGGCCAGTGTTACTCCCATCTTCAAAAAGGGCAAGAAGGAGGACCCAGGAAACTACAGTCCAGTCAGCCACACCTCCACCACTGGAAAAATAATGGAGCAGATAATTTTGGAGGTCATCAAGAAGGAAATAAAAGAAAAGAAGATCATCAGGAATAGTCAACATGGATTCACCAAAAGTAAATCACGCTTGATCACTCTTATAGCCTTCTATGATGGCATGGCATGATGGATCAAAGAGGGGAGAGCAGTAGATGTTGTCTACCTGCACTATCTCCCATAACATCCTCATAGGTAAGCTCAGGATATGGGTCGAATGAATGGATGGTGGGGTGGATCGAGACCTGGCTGAATGGCAGAGCTCAGAGGATCATGATGAGTGGAGCTGGAGGCCTGTAGTCAGTGGGATTCTCCAGGGATCAATACTTGGTCTAGGCTTATTCAAGTTGTCTATTAACAATGTAGACAAAGGTATCTAATGTACCCTAAGCAAGTTTGATGATGATACAAAACTGGGGGGAGTGGCTGATAAAGCTGAAGGCTCTGCTGCCATTAAGTGGAACCTTAAAAGGCTGGAGAGTTGAGCGGAGAGGAACTTAATCAGGTTCAACAAGGGCAAGTGCAGGGTCCTGAACCTGGAGAGGAATAACCCCAAGCACCAGCACAGGTTGGAGGCTGACCTACTGGAGAGCAGATCTGCAGAGAAGGACCTGGGAGTCCTGGTGAGTGACAAGTCACCATGAGCCAGCAGTGACCTTGTGACCAGGAGCGCCAACGGTATCCTGGGGTGCATTGGGAAGAGTGTGGCCAGAAGGTCAAGGGAGGTGATCCTGCCCCTCTATTCAGCCATAGTGAGGCCACATCTGGAGTGTTGTGCTCAATTTTGGTCTCCACAGTTCAAAGTACACAAGGAGCTACTGGAGAGGGTCCAGTGGGGAGCCACAAAGATGGTTAGGGATGTAGAGCATCTCTCCTATGAGGAGAGACAGGGAGCTGGGCATTTTTAGTCTAGAGAAGACTGAAAGGGGATTTCATCAATACATAAAAATATCTCAAAGAAGAGTTTCAAGAGAATAGTGCCATATTTTTTCAGTGGTGCCAAGACAAGTAGTAATGGCCATAAACTAAAACAGAGAAATCCCACCTCAACATGAAGAGGAACTTCTTTACAGAGCAATGCAACTGGCTGCCCAGGGAGGTCATGGAGTGTCCCTCTCTGGAGATGTTGAAAACCCACCTGGACCCATCCCTGTGTCACCTGCTCTAGGTGATGCTGCCTTGGCAGAGGGGTTGGACAAGATGGTTTCCAGAGGTGCCTTCCAACCCTATTAAGTCTATGATTCTGTGATTCAGTCATTCAGACCCAAATTAGAAACCAGTGGACCTTCTTAAAGCTTTCTATTATTTTTTAAAATTTGTAAACTATAATTATCTGGAGAATACGTGCTGAAGTTCCTCAGAAAAATTTTACCTTTCCTGTAGTTTATATACACAATTTATTCACCCCTTTTTTATACCAATAAGGTTCAATGCTGCACGAAACATCAGCATAACAAAGTTGCAATATCTGCCATGAGCCAAGCTTATTTAACAACAGGGAAATGTACAAGTCATCAGGGTAATTAAGACTGAATGGAAAAAAAAACCAGAGTAGCTTAATCTGTGCTTGTTTCATGTCCCTGCACATCAACTGCAATTGAAGAAGTACAATTAGGAACCAGTGTATAATACGTACTCTTCTTAAGCTGAAAATCAGAGTGGAATTTCTACAAGTTTGAAGGACAATGGATTTCCAAACATTTTCAAATCTGGTGAATCACACTTACAGCACCCAACTTCAAAGACTGTACACAGCCAGTCATCTAAAGGTTTTTCTCTACTGATAAGACCAGTGGTGTCAATAGGTTATATAAAATTGAGAGCAATTAGAGGTCACTTCCCTCCCTCTTTCCCATGCTTTTGGAATGAAGTATGTCATTCTGGAGGCCAAATTTCATCTAGGAGTATTTGTGGATCACATTTGACCTTAGGTAAAATAGAAAAGTCTTACATGAAAGCTATACTAAAGTGTATCACCTTCTGTACCTGGTGCTGGTCAAAGATGCAAAGTCCAGTTCAGGGAACAGTGTGGATCACATTCATCATGCTATCTTCAGGTTTCCCTTATGCTTCTGCAGGAATAGACCTTCTGGTTTTTCCTGATGGGTGTGTGAAACCTTCCTCTGTGTAACAAGGAAGGCAAGAACAGAGCTTTTTCCTTATGTCTCTCACTTACAGAAAAAATCAGGTTCTTTCATTTTGGCAGCAGCACCAACAACTGATAATTCTGGATCCGATTCAGGTCTCTTCAATTTCTAAGGATTTATATAGTTTTTACTAGTAAATTTAATACATACAGTAAGATGGAGGCACATTAGCTTGCTTGATCATTTTAATGGAAGGTTAATAAGGACTTTAAACAAATTCACTGCTTATATGTATTCGAATCAAATATTTCAAGAACTGTATTTTTAAGTGAACAAGAACCATTTTTGGTCTCCAGCTCTTCTTCAGTGTAAGGTAGGCAAAATGCCCTCCAACTAATTACAAATTTGCACACATCCCAGATTTGCTGAACTCACAGGTTTGGCTCACCTCTAGTTACTGCAGCAAGGTAGTGTAAATTTTACTAAGATGTAGTAATTCAAAAAGAGTGTAAAAATATTCTGTATTTCCCATTATACTGAAGAGTTGAGTTTCATCACATGAAAATATTGCCTGCCTGCTTCTCATAAAACAGTTGAGGTTTTTATAATAAAGAGGTAATAGCTTCATCTAAGCAGGTATCATTTCTTTCTGTAGATTGGTGCCAGACGGTAAGGCAGACCTAATGCACAACATTCAAAAGGGCAAATAGGAATATTGGTTACAACTTATGTTTCCTTCCTGCACTAGGTTGAAGAAATGAAGTATCATTATTACCCCAGGAAAGACTTTCACCTTCACACCATTTTCTGTGGCCTTCTGAGATAGCTTGTTTCAAGCTGCCCACCAGTGTAACCTAACCCAGCATACAAAAGTCCCAGGCTGGTAGGAACATAGACCAAATTTTTATTTTCCAGTGACATTCAAATGACTCTAAAATCCCCTTCTAAATGACAAAAGGGAATGAAGTTGCAATGCTTTTCACAGGGTATCTTGCTACTACCTCAGATTAGGCAAAATACTCATTTATTTATATTTTTCAAGGAATTAGTAGTATATGTCAAGAATTTATGCCCTGGGTGAAAGAAACCCTTATGTGGCACTATAGAATTTCTCACTACAGAGGTTTCATATCTGCCTCTGAAACATCTGTTGTTGGCCACTATAGGATACCAATATAGATTGATGATTAGTCTAATCCCACGTGACATTTTCTCTCTTTGAATTATGCTGATGCATTTGTCTAAATGTAACTTTTTACCATTAGAGGAAATTTAGAACATATTGGCTATGGAACCCCAAGGTGAACATGTTTCATGCACTTTGGGGTACTGGATTGGAGGACGACATTCCAGTTCAAATGGCCTATCTCTTTCTTTAGAATTTTTCTGGAAAATTCATGAATTACTGAACTCTTTGGCATCCAGAGGTCTTTCATATGAATTGGTCCTTTCCAGTTCAGTGCTTCACAAAATGATTGTCTTTCATGGTCTACTCTCCATCTTTGGAAAGCTGGCCTTAGCAGCAGTTCATCTCTCCCAGACACTTCAGGGACATCAGTCAGAAGGAAGGTCACGCCCAGACTCTCTTCTGAAAGTGTGAATGCACTGAGGTACACATAAAAAGCTGGAAGTCCTTTCAAATTACAGCACGTTAGTCTGGGCACCTGAGGAAAGTATTGCCAACATTAGGCAGTTACCCTGACTTCTAGAGTTACAGCACAGCTAGAAATCTTCAGAAACAATTTAGATTTGATGCCCCCAGAGGAGCCCCTTCCTTCCCACTACCCAGTCAGGGAGACTGACAATTCTCAACTAAGTTACTTCCAAGTTGCTCTAAGGTCATTCTATTTGAACAGTCTCTTGACTGTTCAAATGATAACTTGAGATTAAAAAAGGAGAGCAAACTGAAACATTAGGAATGCTTGACCCCTGAATAAAGTAAAACCAGATGGCTTTTGCACCACTTAGCTTCAAGGTGTGGTTCCTTTTCCACTAAATGGTTAGGCTTTTTCTTTCCCATGATATATTATGAATGCTTCTTTGTAGTCCCTTTTAGTTTGTGATAACAATTCATACTGGTTTGTGTACATTTCAAATATTCAAATTTCATTTTAATCTCCTTGAGGATTGTTCTATCCTAATGTATATATATAGTTATAAAAAGTATACTATCAATGGCTGGAAATAAACATACTCTTAAACAATCTCTGATTTAGAAAGTGCTCCTTTTGCTAGTGTTTCTTTTTCAGGAGGTTCACTAATCCCTGCTTTTCAATATGCAATCAGAAAGGCATGCTTGAAAGATGTCGTGACTAAGGTTTAGCAGCAGTGTTTGTTTAATGCCAGCTTCCACTATCATTTGTATAATTTCCTGATATCCAGTCAAAGAAAGAAAATTATATTATGATTCTTGATCTCTGATTCTGAATGATCTCCTCCAA
>WEIT01039947.1:16417-32228 GCA_013389985.1 Dryoscopus gambensis
GCTCCAACTCTTCGGCCGGCACACAGTCTCTCTCTCTGGGAGGGGGGCCGGGGGGGGGAGGGGGTAGAGAACCATCTCTTCGTCTCTCCACCCTTCCATCCTGCAAAAGCTGGCTCAGTCCAGTTTCCTTCCATCTCTCTCCCTCTCTCTCTAGGCTCCGGCCTACCTCTCCTCAGGCCGCATGGCTGCCCCTCCCCCACCCAGGCCCAGGCCCAGGCCTTCAGGCCTTGGGCTGGGTGAGGGAGGAGATGTACTCCTTTCAGCGGCCGGAACACAAAAAGGAAGTACCTCTGGGCTTCTCTCCTTTATTTCCCCATGTTCTCAGAGGTGACACATCTCCTTAGTGGCCACACCAGATGTCAATATTCACTTCTAACCCATGATTGGTTTGACTACACTTTCCTTAAAAAACTCCCTTCCTGTCAAACCAGGACAGAGTGGAAGGATAGATTTGTGTGGATTGAACTCCCTCTAGAAGGAAGGGGTAACGTTCTTAGCTCTCCCCAAAAGACAATTGGGCCTTTGCAGATAAATTAGTAATGAAGATGGGGAATAAATCGTCTCCTAATGTTGGAGACACAGGACACTGAGGGTGCTAAGTTTCACGGCTATAGAACAAGTGATGCAAATACATAGAAAAATACGTCAAGGGCTATTAAATACTAAAACCATATTCTCTGGTCTTGTGAATTCAACAAGCTGCAAATCATGGCAAACTAGGGAGGTATTTCTAGGCAACTCTCACCTCTGTCTAGTTTTCCTCTGCATCTGTTGCTGGCCACGTTTGGAGAAGGATACTGGTCTGATCCGTGGTGGTTGTTCATCGATTCTTAACCACGCAAGTGTCCCCAGCAGAGCACTCCCATAACTAAATGTGCTCTCTTACCTGGCTAGGCCCTTTATTTTACACCACACAAAGCTGTGTGTCAGATAACACCTCAGTTCTGGGCCTGTGCATCTGCTTGCTCTTTTCTTCCAGAGTGAATGCTACCAGATTGTGCCAGTAAACCACAACTGCAGCTTGTTTCACTGGGATTTCACGGATGACAGTCAGCAGCTGGTAACAGATTGATAGGTGAGAAGGGGAGAAAAGGGAAATCAAAGCTGACAAAACAGATCAGTGTGATCAAAAAGAGGTGTTTTTATCTGGCCAGGTAATTGAAAAAGAGGTAGATTAAAACAGCTTTTTAGGCCAGGTTAATTCAAGCATACCAAATCCCTGGAGCTTGGCTGCCTTCTCTCCCAAAAGGAAACCACAGCTTTTATTGACTTCACTGTTTTCACTGTGTTTTCAATGTGGAGAAAAGAAAGTCAGGGAGTGGGAGAGCGAAACAGATAAACTGGCACAACTCCAGTTACCTGTACTAATAATGACTTGTGTAATTGCAAAATAAAATTAAGATCCAGCCCTTAGCTGAAATTGTCTTCTATTTTAAAAATAGTTTACCTTTAGCTCTGGAATGGTATGTACAGCTGTTTGGGATGATTAGCCTAGGCTGTAGGTAAGTAAAAATAGTTTTGGCTGAAGAAAATAAGTGGGTTTTAGTCAGAAAGTAAACCCTTTCTACAGACTACTGCAGCTGACAAGGTATACAGTTAAAGAGTATGCAGATTTGCCATCTAAAACACAATTTAAGTAAAGAGGAAAAGGCAGCGTTCCAAGCATAGCCAATGATGCCTGGCCTGGATTGACCCATGCTGAGAAATTGTTTTATCTCAGAAATTCAAGCCAGGCTGAAAACAGCTGTTGTGCTGGAGAGGCTGGAGATCTGGTCACACCTGGGCTTGTGGCAGCTGTCTTTATTGGATCCAGGCTCCTCAGAGACATTTCCTCCATGTATTGTGCATATGCCTTGTTGCACTCCTTCCCTCTGTCTAACCTCAGCATGCATCTGCTGGCTCACAGGGAAAGCAGCAGTCAAATTTTAGCTTCCTGCTCCCCATCACTTCCCTGTGGAGCAGCCAAGCATGCCATTGAAATGTGACTTCGGACAAAAGGAATTTGCTTGCGTTCCCAGTGTTTTGAATATAAGAGTTAAAGAAACTTCACTCTATGTGGTATAGCTCAGAACTGCTCATACATTACTTGTGTGACCACAGCCACTAAGGCAATTCTTTGCTGTGACACAACTGTCATCTAAGTCCTGTGTCTTACATCCAACGACTCCGCGTAGATGTGGTCCCGAGGTCTTTGAATCTGGTGGCTAAATGTTAACCCAATACAAAAGACTGCTCTCTATTTCTCTGCCGTTTGTTGGTTCTGATTTTACAGTGATCCCCTGAGAATTCGAGGAAAGCTATTGAAGGCTTCCTTGCAATCTGGAATAGATTACTTTTGGGAAAGTTTCTGCTTTTGTCTAAACCAAATTTGTTTGTTAAATTATTCTCACACTAGCACATTTTCTGTCATTTGCTTGCAGGCAGGCTACCTCTGACAGTGCATGGGTGCCACGCTTGTCTCTTTCATCACAACAGGAGCAAAGATTGTTCTGCACTTCTGAGACCTGCCTCGACCCGTTTTTCACATTCAGGTTAGAAGCGCAGCAAGAGACATCAAAGGTAAACAGTGCTGCTCACAAGATGTTTGGAAATGCCTTCTTTAAAGCCACTAGTTAACACTGAGATTTGCTGCACTCTTGTCTCTTTGCTCTACGCTCACATACTTTTGGCTTTGCCTATGCTTATGCAGAAAGAGAAGTGAAGTTTTCTTACAGATGCATTACAGACAATTTACAGTTCATGCAAAAATATATTTTTGTTACAATTCATCAAGGCTAACGTCATGTTAATTTAGCAGTCTGGAAAATTACAATTTGATCTTTAGTGTTGATTAGTAGCTGGCATTCTGTCTAAATAGGAGGTGTCAGCTGGGGACTTAGCTGCTTGAAATTTGAGCATTATTTGGACCTAAATTAAAGTGTATTTTCAAAAACTGGTAAACTAATACAATTACTTCTTGTCAAGCTAAGGTGTTAGAATTATTTCTAGTGCTCTGACTGCAGGCCAAATCAAAACACTTTACAAAGGAATCATGATGCATTTGTCACTGAACATGCATAGTGTTCAGCAGCTTAAAGGTCAAATACATTCATGAGAACATGTAATCTTTTGTGTGTTTGGCCAATGAATAAGAAAAAAGTATCCATTAGAGGAGGGTCAGAATATTGAAAAAAAAAAATGACACTCATTTACATGGGTATTACAGATGTTATTCAAATGACAGATTTATGCAAAGCATTTTCAAGAACACTCATGAAAAATAAAGGATGTACTTCAGCCATGAGAATTTAAATAGGTACTATGCTGCCATATGGCATAGCTGCTTTCAAAGCAAATGCAGTTTTTTTTTCTTTTCTGGGAGACCAGATGGCAAAGAGGTTGGTATCTAGAAGCTGCCACACCTAGATCATCAGTATCAGTCAATTGCATGGGACAGCAAGTAATTTTAATCCGGTAGTTTTTCAGTAGTTTATACAAATAATGTGTGCATTTCTTTCCCAAACAAACACAAAAATATATAGTGAGATCCTTGTGATAAATTAAACATGATTTTGTGCAGTATTGGCAAGTCAAAATATGATGCACCAGAAACGTGAACTATCCCTTTTCACCAGAAGTGATCCTTCTATCTTACCAGTAATCCAGGGACTTACCAGTAATGTGTAATGTGCAAGCCTTCCTGAGACCTGTGAAAACCCGGACTCTAACACTGCTGACCAAACACCCTCCAAAAGTATTGCAGCCAGTTAAATGCCTTTTATGTTGCTAGAGCAGATGCGAAAGAATTGATAGCAACATAGGGTATCACCCGAAACAGATGATAAATGCTGTATTTGTGATTTGTCTCCTATTAAAGGCTTCAGAACAAGCTGCCAAGAACAGAAATTCCATGACAAGGTGTGACCAGACCTCAGTCAAGTTGTTAACGCATGTCAACATTTGTAATTTAGTTCAGAGCAGTAGCGAAGTGACTTCCCCCAGCTGTGCCCACTCTACTGTGTGCTGGTTTGCATCACAGAGTGCAAATACATTGGAGCTTTTTCAGGATGTTTTTGCTGTGTGTCAGTGTGAAGGGGGACTTACTTTCTTCCAGTGGCAGGAACCTGGCAGTTCAATATAGACCAATAGCAACTGGATCAAGGAAACTCCAGTGGTTGCATTTTGATAAATTTGTGCTTCCAGTTGAATATCTATTATGAGAAAAATTAAGTAGAAAATACAGCAGAGCTTTGAGGTTTTCATCAGTTTAAAACAAAACAAAACAAAAAACATGAAATCGATAGTAGACACAGTAGTTCTGAAAATCATCAGTCCAAAATCTCAATTGCTTTTTTCCTTCTTGAAACAAAATATGTTTTCTGATGTTTCCTTTTCAGTTTTGGATTAGGCCATTTCCTGGATTGGCCATTTGACATGAGGAAAAAAAAAGAAAAACATCCCACAAAGAAAAGCAAACAATCTTTTCTAAAAGTCTTTTTTTTCTGGACTAAAACAAGAACATGTGATCCAATCTGCTTCTGGCAATCTTCTGACAATTTCCGTTCATTTAATTTAATTACAGTGTTACTTCTTATTCACATCTTGGAGTAGTTTCATGGCTTCTTATTTGGGTGTTCTCCCTAAAACGCACTCAGACAGTAAAGAGTAAATAATATGTCAAAACAACTGGGGATGGAGCAATATTTTATTAGTTCCTAACTCCCCTTTCTGATTGCAATGGGACAGTGGTCATGTCACTGTTTGTGTTGCCAGTTGGCCACAGAACTACGAAAACTAACAAGGGATAGAAGTTCCTGTTGGGAAAGATGAAACAGGAAAGCCTTACAAATATGATTGCCTGGCAAAAGATTTTGAGAATATAGAAACTGTAAGCGAGATTGAAATGAAGGCAAGCTTTGAGATACCAAGCCTTAGTTACTGAACAACAGGAAAACAATGGTATGGCCAGCTGAAGGTAATCCCCTTTTGATTGAACAATACCGTCTGCTTGCAGACAGGTCCAAGGGTCAGAGCAGACCCTACTAGCTTGGCAGAAGGGGTCCAAAGAGCAGTTTTTAGGGTTTAAAATGTAACACAGTAGGTAATGTAATGATTCTTATAGGCTGTGTGTAAATGCTATAGGATTTGTATCTTGTACTAGATTGGTTAGTGAAAATTAGAATATTCAGCACAGAAGAAGATTTATTGTATTGTAACGAGAACTTCCCTCTCTTACTTGTACGCTCTTACGCGCTCTTACTCCTACGCTCTTACTCTTACACTCCTGCTCTCTTACGCTCCCTTACTCTTGCTCCTTCGGGCCTTCTCCGAGCTGCGGCTGGCAGCCCCAAGCAGGGCCCCTGCACCCACGCCCTTTGCAATAAACCGCATGCTCCAAGACCTGACTTCAGAGATCTCTCGTCTCCATTCATCTCGACCGTCCAACCCACCCCAGCTCCTACAGTTCCCATATGAAAATGCACATTGAATTATTGCCAGAATATGATATGGCCAACCCATCATTTGAGCCTTTTTACTTAGCAGCCATTTAGAAAGAGAAATGGTAATGAAGTGCTTCTGAGGAGGAGTTTTACCAATTCCTTGTTTTCACTTTTATTTTTCCTTCATTCACTGCAATGTATTCTTGTTCATTCTAAAAGGTCCTTCATCTTTTCAGTTTGTTGTGTTCCCCATTATATCCTGTAATTTTATTTTCTGATGGTCTATTTTTAAATTTAATCAAAAACACACAAATAATTACTGTAGATAATGCAGCTGAACTTCATTTAAAAACTGAAGGAAATTATAATAGCATTGTAGTGCACCAGAGTGGAAAGACACTCACTGCTGCTCTGTATTGCTGCTTTTCTGAAAACATACTTATTATCCAAAAGTACATCTTAAAATATCATATCCGTTAATTGTATATGAGTTTCTGTCACATTGGCAATTAACCTGTTTACATGTTTGAATTCAACCTTTTACTTGGACTAAGCTCTGCATCTAAATTAACCATCTTTAGGCCTCAGCAACCATTCTGCTTCCTTTAAATCAGATCACTCATTGTGAAATTTCAAAACTACCTACAATATTTTATCCAAGAATTGTTCAATAGTCTGACCTGTGGCTAAAAGATATAATACTTGTAAAAATGTTTTTCTGGCCTTACAAAGCCATTTAATACACCGCAATAAATATTTGGTGTGTTTACCCTAGAGTCGCTCAATGAAAACCCCATATTCTAGTCTTTTGATATAGATATTCTGTAGAAAGTAGGAATACTAGTAGTTCAACATGTTGGACGCAAATGAAGGGTCACATCATGAGAAGGACCCCTGCCTTCTCCCTTTTATTTGCTTGGAAAGGAGCCAGGTCCAGCTGTGGACAGGATCTCTGTCTGTGGAACAAAGTCTGAAGGCACAGATGTTTAAGTGGCCATTTTCTCTGCTTGCACTCAAGGCTGCTGTGCAAAGAAGGGGCACACAGTGCATTAAAACAAATAGCTGATGTCTGAAACATTGCAAGGCAATTGAGCCAAGCTGAGCAACTTCACAGCCATTTCAACACAATTCTGCTCCAAAAAATTCAAACCTCTTCTTTAATACAGAAAAAAATCAGCTTTCCTTGATGGGAAAAGAAAAACCTTGTGTAAAGAATTCTTTGTAATGAATTAATTTCAAACAAGATAATCCTGAACTACAGCCTGATCTATCCATTGCATGAGGATGATATCTGTCTGTGAATGACCAAATTACATTTATGCAGGACTGTTGTGCCTGTAAAACAACAGTGCAGTCCTGCCCAGAATATTCCTGCTGCAGCAGCTCCTTAGAGGGTATGAACATATTTCACAAGCTGGCTACAGGCTGTACTCTTTTATTTCAGAAAAAAATTATTATGTTTGTAGTTCTGTGTAAACCAGCAGGTTTTTCCTTTCTTTCAGGGTTCTGCATATGATTCTCAAGACACTGCTTACCTGATGTAATTGTAAAACCTCCATCTGTAACCCCTTAAAACTCCCTTGAGGATACTAGCACGTATCTACTTCCCTCTTTAAATTTCAGTTCTACCGAATATCTACCTTTAAAAAAAAAAAGCCAAATATAAAGATAACGGCGATTGAAACACAGGGACCAAGCATCGATGAAGCAAGGATATTTATTAAAAAGAGGCACAGCTATTTATACTGTTTAAGCTTCTGTATAACAATTTCCATTTGTTCTAGTTACTGTAGTAAACAATGTAACTCTAGTTACATTCTTTCAAACCACTTCCTACTTTGGTCTAATTTTTGGAATATGCTTGAAATAAGAAATCAGCTTTAGCTGGTATGTTTTAAATAGCAGGCTTCTACCTTTTTTTTTTTTTTAATTCATTTAAAGTGGATGTTTAAAAACATTCAAGAGCATTCCTTAAAAGGTTGGTCTTCCTTGATGCTCTTCTTAATATTAAGTAGTATGGCTATAAAGATAAGAATTATTCTCAAAAAATATTCAGCCGCACACTAAAAATATTCCAGGAAATAGATCCCCCCAAAATATGTCAGAGCCTCCCAAACATTAAGACTCTCCCAGAAATCCCAGGCTCAGGTGTCCTGACAACCCTTCTGGGCATGTTTCTATCAAGGCAGCAAAGTTCAGATGCTGCTGCAATTCCCATGGCTTAGTCTTTACACCTGCACTAAGGGATATTTTTTTATCCATTTGCCATGCAGGTCAAGTCAGGAGACAGCAGAAATCTTAACTGCAACAGCCTCGGCCTCCTGTTCACCTGAGGAGCTGAAATCCTGCGAGTGGGCAGGGCAAACAAACATGATGCAACTGCAGCACCCCTCCACCTGGCAAAATAGATGGCGCTGGGGCAAAGGTGAAGCTGTCAGGTCAAGTGGGACCTGAAAGATCATGAATGCTGCAAATCTGCTGAGCATCACTGGCAGCTATTTTGATTGAACAAGCCAAGCAGAGAACTGGGGGTTATTTATGACATACCCCAGTGCAAATTGCGTGACACTGACCGCAGTGACTCATGCAGACCTGGAGGTTTCTCACCTGCAGCCCAGGAGCCTGGGAAGACTCCAAAACTCCTTTATGTTTGCACCAATATTAGGGGCCACTTCTGTGTTAAATATGCAGAAACCCCAATACTACTTTTCTCTAAATTTGGAACTTTGCCCCTCAAATACTGATTTTTTTAAGAGTGACCTCCAAATTCTGTCTCTCTCTTCATGAGAAATAACAGGCGTAAGACTGCTGAGCAGCTGACTGTCTTTCCTGGCTCTGTCAAATTAAAATCTCATTAGCAGTACTGTTATTATTAGATATTTTTCCCACTTTATATAGGTTTGGAGGGTATTAAGAGTGTTTAAGTGAAATGTTAGAAGAGAAATCTGAAGCATACCTTTCAGTCAACAGTACAGATGCATTATTCATTCAAATTTATCAAATTAGGCAGCAAGGAATCTTTTACAGGAATTAAAGATATGGTCAAGAGTGTTTGTAACTTAGCACTCATTCATCCTTATTCTTCAGTGCACTGTGCAATGTTCTGCGTAAAATTAGAAGATTTGTCTTTCAAAGAGATCCAACCATTTGATTTACTTTATAAAATGGTTTAAAAGGGACAAAGTTTACAATGCTTTCCCATACTTTTTGATTCAATCAAAGGAAAAGATATTATTTTAGAGTATATAATATCTGTTTCATATATATCTACTGCTCTGGCTGGGTCTGGCGAGAAAAGATCTCTATAAATCAACAATAAAAGAGTGACATTTAGAAACTGCGAATCTGAGAGAAATATGTTGCTGTTCTATTAAGGAGCTGTACTAGCTGCCAGCTCCTACAAAAACTGGAAAGTTGCCACTCCACATGGTTGGTATCATACCAGCATTGAAACAACTTATATTGCTGTTAGAAAGATCATTGGAAGTGTCTCTTCTGTCTGTACTTAACTATGTGCAAGACCAACAACAGCAACCATGAGACTACACCAGTCTCTTGAAACCCTTTAGAAATACAAAGCAGATATCAAAGGTAAAAGGTGAAAGGAATGAACAAATCATGCAGGTGAAGCTCACCCATAGAAATTAGGAAGGCAGCCCTGAAGCAAGCAGCAAAATTTGCATAGTGAAGAGGCCGCTTGGGTCTTTGTTTGCCCATGCCTTAATCTGGCATGGGAATAATTCTTCTTTTGAGTTAACTGTGCATTCAAACTACAGAAGATAGTTATGGCTTTATCATGATGCAGTGGTCTTCTCAAATTGAGCTATATCCTTTGAGCATTTGGGAAATATCTGATTCATATTTATCATATTAGACATCTTTATGTTATGTGAATGAAAAACTCAACTCCAAATTAAAGATGTCCATGTAGAGCAAAATTAAACAGGCAGTAGAATAACCTCTCTCTCTCACTACTATCCCCCTCCCTTTTTCTGTTCCCCATGGGGCTTGAGAAAATGACTCAAAGCCAAATATTTCTGTGGGCTTTGCTGTTGATCAGACTGTTCCTATCCAAGAAATCCAAACTTGACAGCTGCTTTTGGTGCCATCCCTTCATTTGCTCTCTTGGCAATCTGCTCTGCCTTGTAACATCCTGTGGAAGAAAGGAGGAAGGAAATGAGAAATTACTCATGAGTGTGGGCTACAAAAGCAATAGCAATCATGAAGTGCTTTTGCATGATCCATCTATTAGACACTTCTGTTAGCAGATTTCACTTATGGAAAATCTGCTTGGGTCAGAACTTCTCCCAGACCATCTTGTGAAACTCCTCCGAAGGCAAAAAGGGTGCAGAGATGGGATTCTGCTCAGAGAGGAGCCCTTTCTTTCTTGACTGTAAGTGGTTTTTACTACATCTCTCACTCCTTGTACTACTGAAGTGTTCATTGAAAAATAATTTTACACTGAGGTTACACAGATCTTGTTCACCACATTTTCATTCTCACTGTCATTGGCCAGAATGTGATCATTCGGTTTGATGACAAATGCAGAGATTTTGATTCTAGAGTGAAACCAGTAGAAAGGATATGTCTGGAGATATGTTCGGAGTGCCATGAGGGCGCAGGAAGAGAGGCAAGATACTGAGAGTATCTTTAGTGCTGAGTATAGTCATTGATGTTGAAACCAGAGTAGTCTCTTGGATAACAGATTCAGAATTCAGATTTAAAAAATACCTTGGCTCTGTCTTATGGAAGGGAAGAAGCAGGGGAAGAAGGGGGCATGCCTGCTCTCTCTATATAACACTGATTGCATCCTGTCTCCTGCTGCTCCTAGCCTCACACTCAGTCTCCTGCTCTGCCCAGTGACCTCTCCTCATAAGATTTTGTTCAAAGGCTCCCTATCATTTCTTGTTGTTCTTGATGTAATTTCTTCCCTGCCATATCCTGATCTGGCACTGGGATGGATGTTGTCGGGTCATTTCTTTGTCATCAGGGGAACACAGACAGTCTTCTAAAATCTCATGCCATTTTCATATTGCCTATTTTTAGCTATGCTATATAAGAAAAACACAGAGGAGTTGGTGCTGTCACTTCTGTGAGATTCATGCATGGTCACCAGTTTAACAACTTTATTTTTACCTACCCAGGGAATCACATGAACTCATGATAAAATCATTTTTCCTTCCTCTCTTTCTTTTACTTAGCTGTGAAATCTCTGTGCTGCAACAGATATATGAGCAGGAGAGGAGAGAGGGAAAGAGAGGACGGGTGTGTGCTAAAGGACAAAACCTCATGGACACTGCTCTACACTCCAATCCTACTGTCTTCCAATCTACTACTTCCAATCCTCAGCTGTCCAGGCCTGATTTCCTCTTTCATGGAGGCTGCCATGGCTCTCTTTGATACACTGGACACGTAAAGGGCCTTTGAAGCGTGTGTGAGTGTAAATTACGCCCTTTAAGGCCCCTCTACAGTGTATAAAAGAGCTTAAGTGTAAATTAGAAACAGATGTAACTGTTTTCAAGCAGATACAGTATCACTTGCAGTAATGGCATGTGAAAAATCCTTGCACTCATTTTTACTACCTAGATTCAAAGTAGTAGAGAACTGAATTATAAAAGCGAGGGGGTTATGTTTCTTTAGTGCTTAATAATTTACAGAATGATATGCTTACTGTGATTCAAGGAAGCTGCTTGCTGATAATACTTCAGACTACCTATCTTTGTGTTCTCCAGACTTTTTTTTTTATTAATGTGAGGTCAACTTCTAAGCAAGGTTCTTTGCTGTAGGCACAAATTCTTCTGAAATTGAAAGTGCTTCATTTTCTGGATGAGAAGATAAGCCAGATAATGCTGAAAAGGAGCCATCCAATCCCTGACCTGTGTAGCCTCTGCCACATGCACTCAGGACTCGCTCTCCATCCCCAGCAGCATCAGCATCCCTTCCTCACGCATGCCCAGAATAACAGCCTAGCAAAGCTGCCTGTTCCTCTGAGGAACAGCCACCATTCTCCAACAAGGTGTCCTCAGCATCATGCCCCTGGCTGGGATGTTCATCAGTATGGTACTGCTGCCCCTGTGGCATTTCTGAGCACGTTTGTCTGTGTGTTGACCTTGGTAATGTTTCTGTGAGTGCCTCTGGCATGGTGCAGCTCCCCACGAGAGGGGACTGTCCTCACTGAGGTATTTTCTGAAAATTGTCTCAGTTGTTAGTCTGACTCCATTCCTGTTCAGTGGCAAATCTTACATACTTTCCAGGACAGAAAGATACTTTTTTAAAATGTATCTCTATCTAGGAGATTCTTTTATTCACGTAAAGTGGCTGCGGGTCACATTTACTCTGTTCCTAGCTCAAAGACAACTAACTGCTGTCAGCATTTTGGTGTAGCTGTCTCACTTTGGTTCAGATGGATCCTACTTTTATTTCGCTTTTTAATCTTTTCATCTAGTATTCTGGTCTCCCTGTGCATGGAAATAAAATTCCAAATAGAAGTAATCTGGGTTCCAGCCAGTGTTTTTTTAGAGTAATCTGAAAACTCCTGAAAACTTCTGAAGATTTTCTTCTAAAACTTCTCTGCATTTTTACCAAATTAGCTTGCTTTGCAATGTCTTTACAGGCTTTGTCTGTCATCAAATCCTTCTGCTTATCTGGTTCAGCAGCTCTGACCTAAAAATGTTGTACTTGACTTGAGATCCATGAGCTCTATGTACAAAGCAAACAGTCAGACATAGAGCACCTTTCCCAGTAATCTAAATAGCTGTTAGAACTGGAAATGATTTTACACCCACACAGTTCCACTGAATATTCTTAGCTCACCCTGTATCCTCGATAGAACTAGGTTTGAGGCCAACATTTGGAAGCAGTGTGGTAATCCAGGAGATTTTAAAATTCCATTTCTCAAGTAAACACAAGTCCCATCAGCTCCTTAATTCCTAAACTGCTTTTGAGAACTGGCTTGAAGTCTCCCAAACCATCTGTTGGGCAGCTCCTCTGGTTCCCAATGTGCATCACTGTCTAGAGATCCCAATCTGTTCCAGAGACTGTGGGGGAAAAAAGCTTATACACTGTAGTCTTCTGTCTTGTCTGATGTAGGAGGCCAGATGCAGGTAGGAAAGTAAACATCCTTTCTGAGCCAATAGAAGTAGAGATGTCTATCAGTTTAATTGCTAAAATACGTACTTACTTCAAAAGGACATTGTTGAGGTCATTTTTATTGACCTCATGGAACAGATCCCAAGGTATTTTGTTGCATAGTGAAATTTTTGTGTGGTTCCCACTTTTCAGCCATGACATCTTGAACGTTGTACTCTTTTAACCAAGGATGACAGACACCCAGTAGAATGATCTAATTAATTTATGACTTTTCTTTGAACAAGTAATTTTTATTGATTGATCTCCACTGGTACCCTCAGGCATCTGATGAAATGGTAGTAGCCACATTTTTATTATACTTGCCATGGAAGCATTTTCATTTGGGTGTTCTTCCAGTCAGAGAAACAGTTATAGAACTTATAGAATATGTTATAGGAAGGTATGTGTGAATTTTCTAGTTTGCCCTGGGGAAAAACAAAGTCTCCCTTCTGCCACTGGCCTGTTTTTTAACTTTTATATTGTTTTTCACCCTAATGACTGCAGTGAGTTCAGGGCAGTACACCTAATCCAAAACAAAACATTATTTTGTCTACTAATACATCTACTCACATCTTTCCTCACAGAATAAGGTTAGCTTGCTCCCATGATCCTAGTTATTTTATTATGCTCATCCTTCCACCTATTAGCTGCTAAATATTCTGCCTGGCGTTTTGATTCCCTAACACTGAACCAGAAAAGGGAGGGGAAGGCAGGATTAAGGGAGGAGGGGACAGATTTTCAGCTGCATCAGTGTTTGCGAGGAAAGCAGCAAGTCAGCCTCCTGACTTAGGGGCTGGGTGGCTTTCGTGCACACTGGTTCAGGGATCCCAGAACAGCTGAATTTAGGGAGAAGTCTGAGGGTGTTTCCAAATAACATTGGCTTTCTTGCCCTTTCATGATCTTGCCCTTCTGTCAATACAGGAGCACGGAGAGCAATGTTTCTGTGTTGGAGCTGCAAGGTACCCTAAATTAGATGCTACATGAGGGATAAGGTGGCTGGTGATGTCAGCATTCCACATGTTGCCCTGGAGGAGTCACTGTCTGGAAGGGCCCAGTCCTAGCACAAGGCACATCCTGGAGGGTTACACTGGGAGCCTATCATCATGTTAACTCTTGGACACAAGGAAGCTCTTTCTTCATGAAGGCTTCTTCATGCATGTCCTTCCTCCAGGGATAAAGTTTAAAGTGAACTCATGTAAATATAAATTGATAAGGCTGCTGAAGATGATGCAAGAATGAAAAATCTATGTCAATGTGTGCTTCAGCCCTCTGCTTGAGCTTTTCTGTCTTTCTTATTCCAATGTGCTCGTCTGGCCCATGGTCAGAGCTGACCAGAAGAGCAGGCAGGGTGTCAACACTGGTGAGCGTCCCTGCACAAGTATAGTCTAACTGTAATTTTAAATTGATGGACACAAATCTTTGTCTGAGAATATTTATTCAATGACATCCTCTTCTTCAGCCCATGAAACAATACAATGTGATGGATTATGTAGCCTGTAAGCATGAACACAGAAGCCGTGCTCTCAGAAGAGAAATACTGAAAAACTGCACAATTCACTTTTAAAGATTATACAAAACAAAGGGTGTCAGACCTAACCCCAGTGCCTAGTTTGATATGTTTACTAGTGATAGAGTGATATCGAACACAGTACAAAGTGTTAGCAAACAGGAATTGTCGAGCATAAGAAAAGCATGAACTGGACCTCCTCAGCATTTTAGAAATACATGTTGCAGCTGGGTATTTTTATCCCCACCCCATCACTAAGTGAAGCCTTCTTCTTCCTATGAGTGGTATCTCTAGTAGCAGCCCTCTATTTGTGAAAGACTTCACTGTGAGGTGAAGGGCGTTGCTGAAGGAAACCAGCAGACCCTGAACAATGCTCACTGCTTAGCTTCTTATTTGCAAATGCTTTTATGTCTCTGACATTTGCAAGCATTTCTACTCTGAACAAGAACAAAGGTAATGACAAGAAAGGATGGTCAACATTCAAGCTAGATATCTACACAAGCAAGGTGGTGACCAAGAAAGGTTTCCCGGAGGAATTATTGTTCATGAGCCAAAATGATGACTACAACAGAATGTTTGATACAATATAGCCTTGGCAAAAATCACCCTGGTTGAGTTACACAGAAGAACAAGCATATACCTAATAAAAAAGCAAGACTGTGATCTGTATGATTTTGATAATGCAATGTTATTCATTATCCCAACACTTGTAGTTTAATATTCTCTAATTTAATTCAGGTAGCCTAACCAGTGAATAGGCAGCTGACACCCCCAAAAAGCTGAACCCATGGATCTCTTCAAGCTCCTACCCATACTGATGGCATTCTTCACTCTCTAGTTTATACGGGGTAGGATTTGTTTTTCTGTACTGTAAGTTAACATCTGAGATCTTCAACATGAATCACAGGCTTAGGAGCAGCTAACCTGTTAATTAACATTAGAAAAAGTCACCACTCCCTGTGATCTAATTTCTTGCTCAATATGGTGAAACTAACCACTTCTCAAGCACTGACAGGAATCCCCTATCCAAATAAATACAACACATAGGGTGGTGGAGAGGAGAAGGAGAAAGAAGGCAAGGAGGAAAGGTTTGTAACAAAGGCCAGTTTTGAAGCAATTAGGATTTAGCTCACTGTTGGTCTTCTTTGTCTTTGAAGCAGGTGCTTTCGGTAAGCTCAGACTAACAGGGACCTGCCTCAGGCTTCTGCCGGCGTGGATGTTCAGCTCTGTCACCTCCATCAAAAGCCTTCCTCCTTAGTTTGTTCATCCCCTGTTGGCTCAGTTTGTGACCACACAAACTGTGTCTCAGGGAGGGAGCTGCAGGCCTCTCCTAAGAGCTTTTAGGAGTTTAATGCATTTTTGATCCAAAGAGGACATGTATGTTATCAGAAGCAGAGATTAGCATTTTCAGGATCCAAACCACGAGTTTTTATATAAATAATACAATAACTCAACAGCTACAACTCCTTAACAAAACCCTATGTTCTACACCAGCAATTTTCCTTTGCCTTCAGTGTGTGTACCTGTGTTTTTGCTTTTGTTCTGCACATAAACACACAATCAGATGCACATATGCACTGATATTTACCTTTCACGTTGAAACTGAGCCATATCAAAGCCTAAATAATGTTTTAGTAGTATGGTTATCCAGATCAGTGCACATTAGAGCATTTTGTGGACTATTCTGAGCTCTCAGCATTGGCGCAACTCCTCCAGTGTACTACTAATATCACCTTTGCCAATCAAAATGAGGATT
>WEIT01039950.1:1231-41209 GCA_013389985.1 Dryoscopus gambensis
AAGAGAGAAGGAAGTTCTTTTCTGTCAGTAACTGACCACTTGGTATGTTTAACAGTCTTGGTTAATTTAGACAGAGTAAGCAAACAATTAAACCATATTTTAGAAATTAGAGATCTACATTACATGTGGAAATAATCCACTGAAAAGTTGTAAGTGGCACTGGAAAATAGAACTGGAACAGCTTGTGTGAAATCTGAAGCTGAAGAGACTTCCATTTAGAGGAGACATCCACAGTCCCTAGCAAAGTGTCTGAAGCAGTGCGTCACAGTGAGAGAGAGAGGATAACAAGAATATTAAAGTATTCAAGAATATGAAGCTCCAAACAAGTTAGTAGAGGATGAGCACTACTNCAAAATAACTTTATTTGTGAAATCAGCATGGACAGACCATGGAATTCAGGTACTCTATAAACCCAGCAATTTTTCAATTTTTCAAAAATCAAACACATATTTCTTTTGGTTTAGGTAAAATACTGTATAAATTTTAATTTTTTCCCTGTTTGTGTATATTTTTCCATGCAGAAGAAAAGTCTATTGTGGTACATAGAGAAGTGAAAAGTAAGTGTGGATTTTTTATTTTTCCTTTACCTTCATGTTAGTTTTATGCAAGGGACAGGAGTATATTTGCTTCTTGGATTTGAAAATAGTCCTATACATTAAATATTTTTCAGTTAAAGAAAAGACTCTTGCTTAAAGGCTTATGATTCTGTCTTTTGTAAGATAATAAAACTTGGTTTCTTATCCACATTTGTAACAGTAAAAGATCACAAAAAGAAAACTGTAGTTCCACTAACTATATCAATACCCAAAGCCATGCAGCTCAAGCTGAAGGTAACAAATTTGGCTTTTCATGGATGAGCAATTAAAAAAGTACTTAGATTAGCTATTCTTGTACTCTTGTATTCTTCCCCATCAAAAAGGGGATTCGCTTCCCAAAGCAAAAAAAATTATAACTTTCTCATATCCTCTACTGAACTCTCAATTTTCTAATTCAAAACATTCATTAAATAAGTAATTAAATTATTGTAGCCTGCTTTAAAAAAGGAAAAAATATTCTCCTTATTTCTGCTGTTCCCCAAATAAGTGTCAAAACAGAGGGAGATGCTTTTGAAATAACGTCCTGTTGTTTTGTAGATGATGCTTTAACAACAATTCCCCATGAATAACAGAAGTCCTGTAATGACAGTTTCAAAGATTCAATTCAGAAAAAGTGTTATAAAGGACTATTGTATATGCAGGCTTTTCATGGCATTCTATGCTTGTTCCCAAGTACCACTTGGGAAGTTTTGCTGTCATTCAATCAGGTTTTACAAAAGAAGCAGAACAGGTGCATGGCTATTGAGTCACCACAATAAACTCTTGGTTACACCAGGCTAATGGGCATAATTTCTTGAAGTAGTACTTAAGTAGTAATCTGGTGTGCATGCTTGTTCCAGTTTTGTCCTTGGCACCACATTCACTCTCTGAGTAGTACTCTGTGTTTCTGAGCTGCTGGTAATAAGTGACCATCTTAGCAAATCTTGAACATATTGCAGTTAGTGGATTCCCCATCCCAAATGTAGACATACACATGCATACATACATGTTTGTTTGTGTGTTTCTAAGTAAAAGTAGCCAGCTGAACTTCAATTTCTATTTTTAGAGAGAAAAGAGGAGAAGAAAAAGAGCGATGAAAAGAAGACTATGACTGAAATGAAGATGAAAGGTATGGTTTCGAAACATTTCTTACTGGCCTCATTCAGCTTTTACTCACACTTCTGGCTCATTTCTCACTGTTTTCTGTTAGGTTAATCCTGTGCTTACAGATGTATTGTCCTTCTCTTAGTTGCTTAGTCACTATCTGCATGTTTCCACTTCTTCAGTATCTAATGTCTAACATATTCAGTTATATTTTCTAAACTCATTTTCTGACAAATTAAATGTCCTGTTTGGTGGCCATCTATGGGCTTCTCAAAAAATTTAATAGAGTCCATATATAACAGGACATAGTTATACTGCAATACACAAAACTCATGGAAGATACCACTCAATTCATGGTATATCAGTTTCTGAAGGTGGGGTCTATTTATTTTATAGAATCACAATTGAAACTTACAGTGATCAAACTGTAATAGTCATGATATCCATCTAAATAATATTTTGATCATTCATTCCCAGAAAGCATCTAAAATCCACTAAGGTGTTGCTTCATGCGAAATATTTAAGTCATTCATTATTTTTTAATGATCTCATTGCTACTGGAATTAAAGCTAAAAGGTGACACATTCATGCACTGATGATTTTTGCCCAACTTTTGATGAATTATTAAGGGTCCAAGTCATCCATAGTTGATGCATACTGATTAATTTTCATTTTCAGATGATTGCTCTGTGGCTAGTTGGGTGCAAGTGCTATAAGGGAATAATCTGAACTCCCAAATAAGCCACAATTTTCAGTATGTGCCCACCAGGGTTTGGTTGACTGCATATTTGAGTGTATGATTCAGAGTTCTAGCATATCAAATTACTCTCTTTAATTAAATCTTAGAAAAAATAGGAAAAAAGGAGAAAACTCATGAGAAGACAGCTGTCCCTGAAATTAAAAAAGCAGGTAAGAAATTGAACTCTGACTTTCTCTGCAGTGATATCTGACTATTTGGTGTAAGCACGTTCAAGTTTTAAGCATTTGAGATAAGAGTGTATGTAGTTCATTATTATTTAGGAATCCAAGTGGAGATATAGATAGATAGATAGATAGATACAGATGTATCACAGTATATTTATATCTATCTGTATCTAGATATATATATATCTATCTGCAATGTGATTACATTATATTAATATCTGTGTATATAATAAATGTAATTTTCTGTTCTATGAACTTGGGACTTTTACATTAGAAACATTGCTTTCACTCATACACTAAATCGATCAAGATCATAACTAATTTCAAAGGCTACATGGCAAAGACTGAATGGAGAGCATATATTTTTCCATGAATTATTTTACAAATACAGATCATTTTAAGTAATAAATAGAAACATCACCATATCAAACCACTAAATGCGGGAGAAAATAGATGTTATATTTCTGAATTTTTATTCATGCCCAGAAAAGAAGTTTTTAAAAGTTAGAATTAGGGAATATCCTAAACCTAATTGATAGTTTCATGCATAAAAATATAAATATTTCAATAAAATTAGAAATTAACAATTGGGTCTTATCTACACTAAAAATTTTGTAATTTTTCTTCCCTGTTATTTCAGTAAATTTGCAAGTATGTGTAACGCAGAAATGCAAAAGTGTCTCCAGTAAAGTGACACAGCCTGCAAAACTGTCTCATTAAAATCAAGGAGAAACAAAATGCTCAGTCTAGTGGTTGGTCACCATCTGAATACCTAGAAACACTGATTTCAATTGATGTTTTATCTGTCACTTTCTGTATAACCTTCTACAAGCCCTCAAGTACCCAGATTAACCTTTCTGTAGATTAGTGTAATGCCTAAAGCCACAGAGAAAGGTTCAAAACAGGATGTAAATATTCAGAGGTATATTTACTATGTCCTCAAGGCAATCCTTGTGCTCTGTTTTCTAATTATTTAAATCTGTTGAATGTTATCAAAAGCTGAAAGGATCTATATCCCATTGTTTACTAACATTGTGGGTTACAGAGGCAAATTTCAATAAGCAATTGGTTTCTTTGCCACTGAATCATATGTGGTCTGCATAAGCTTTCCTATTCAAGTGTTTATGGATGGGAAGAAAAATGGCAATTTATGTTTGGCAAGATGTACAAATACACAGATTACCTCGGACAGCTATCCTGGTAGCCCCATATTAAAACATGTCTTTTATAATAGGGAGCTGTACACACTCGGGAAGGGATGGGGATGAAAGGAAATATTCTTTTCCTAGCTAAGTTGCATATTTTAATGTATAAATACAGATTTAAAAAGAACATAAGCTAACAATTCAAATATCTTTTGTAATTTTATTCTAGTTCTGAGCTTGTATTTCACTTGAGAATACAGAATTGTAAAAGATTACATTTTATGGCAGAGCTGCAGCATAAAATTATTAATATGTTCATCTTCACAAGCAGTTGCTAAATCCAGTGAGTCATCCTACCAGTGCTAGAAAGACACAAATTAAACAAACCGACATACCTGCACATTTCTGTCCCTTTTATTAGCTCTGTAGGTTGCTGCGTTTTTGGAGTTTACTAGCCTCTGTGTAAGAGGATGGTAACCCATAATATATGCTAGCTACACATGTTGCTGTTATTCCTCTTTCAGCTTGCTCTTTGAATGCATGTGCACTTTCTACCTTTGATTGGCAGCACCTATTGTTATCCCTGAAATAATTGCCATATTTGATCAACAGAATAGTAGTGCATAGCCCAGTTTTGAAATGAGGCACCTTGATGTCTGATAGTGTTTACATAATTTGGACAGACACAGAAAATCAGCCTCTGAGCACTTGAATCAGCAGAATAGATAAGCATCCAAAAGCAAAGAACAGCTTCCAATTTTCTTACCTTTTCCCTTTAAAAGGCTAGGCAGAGGCTACTGCATTGAAAAATAAACTCCTTGCTCGATTTTCAAACTCTTGCATTACACCTCTGAATGTCTCTGATTTTGTCTCATTTTGCTTCCCCTGACCTCTGCAATCCATGAAGCCGAGGTGTTTTCAGGGCAAGCTGGCTTCTCACTGCCACCCACACCCATCCCCCTACCAGTGAGCAGCTCCTTCTGCTCCAAGGTCCTCCCGGCACCCAAGTCCCACCTCTGCTCCACACCCTTGCATAATTTCTCCCAGAAGACTCACCTCTGGCTGGAGGCCCATTAATCAGGCATTCCCCATACAGGAATGGTGGCATGTACAGGCTGTCAGGCTCAAGAGAGACGAGGAGATGCTGTGTAAGCACTAAGCAATATAAACATCTCTAAAATAATGTTCTGAGAGAAGCACTTCTCTATATTCCTCTCCATCTCTCTTGCTTTAACAAGGAATGTTTGTAATTGCAAGTACTGAATATATTTGGAGATTAATATTTTAGATTGGTCCTTTGGACCAAGAGACAATTTTATCTCTACTGTTACCAGAATGGAGGGTTTTTTATTGCTCTTCATTAACTGCATCCCTGTGATATATTTATTTGCATGTCAGCTCACTCTTTCTCCAATTCTCTCTCCCACCATTTCTCTCTCTCTCTCTCCCCTCCTCTCTTTCTGCTGCTGCAGAGGATCAAGAGTCATCTAACATGAAATGTTCTGTCTTTAGTACAGAGCAAACTGAATGATTCTTAATAAGCTTTTAGAAATGCATTGTAGATAAAACCACATTAATCCTCTGACCTTCAGCTCATACAAAAGCATTGTGTTAATTGTCCTGAAAAACAGATAATTCCATTGTTACGAATTCAGAGGTCTAACTTAAA
Organism: Dryoscopus gambensis; assembly: GCA_013389985.1. Taxonomy (NCBI): domain Eukaryota; kingdom Metazoa; phylum Chordata; class Aves; order Passeriformes; family Malaconotidae; genus Dryoscopus; species Dryoscopus gambensis. The sequence continues at coordinate 6,649 of WEIT01039950.1, forward strand.
CAAACATAATCATCAGACACAAGGGTCTGGTACAGTCAGACTTCAAAACCTTTTACAAAAATCTAGGCAGTGCTACGCCGGATAAAGAGGGAGCTGCATCTCCAAATCCCCATTAAGGGGTTTGCTACACCTCGGCAGATACAAGCCTTTGCCAGGCTCTCCCAAAGGTTGTCCTGGTGCTTGGGACACATCAGGCCAGGGGGGTTCCAGTCTGCAATTAGAGTGAGAACAGGGACCCTCTCTGTTAAGGTTTTGGTGTCCAACCCTATACGAAAATTAATATACAGAGGCTGGTGCTTTCAGGCACTCATAATTTGCTTGCAGATTTTTTTCCTGATGGTCCCTTTCCCAGAGTCGGAAGCTTCTCTGCTCCATCTTGTATCAGCTTTCCTAGAAATGATTTTCAGACCAGCCTTTGTCCTTGATTGCTGTAAACTCCTTTCTCACTTTGTTTTGGTTCTCAAAACAAATTACATAAGCAAAATGAGTTTATAAAACAATAAAAATGTCAGCCCAGATCATTGCACCATTTCCTACCTAAAATTCTGTTTCAACTGTCATTAATGATCTTCCTGTTATTCCTGGATTTTTTTGATAACAAATGTCATAACTGCTGTAGAAGTCAGTGTCTTTTTCTCCACTTTCCATATGGGGAAATTCAGGTACAGACACATAATCCAGGTCAGTTGTCCACATATTTATCTTCTGTTTATACATATCTTCTGAAAGCTAAACTAATGCTAGCTGGATTAAAAATCCCAAATTTTTGTACACTTTCACTATTTCTCTAGTGATAAACCAGAGACGGACAACACAGCTGATGTCTCAGAAGAAAGTGGTTTTGCTAAAATCATAAAGCCTTATCAACTGGACTTGTATTGGTAAACACAAACCTGGCTCCCATTCCAGGGCTACAAAGGAGGCTGCTACCACCTAAAGCTGCTCCAGTCCTCCTTGCTTTCTGGGTAGTGCTGCTCTAGTCTCTCTCTTCTGTGCTGCTTGCATGCTTTCTCAGTAGTAGTCCTCTTCCAGACTCCTCTCCTCTCTCTTACGAGTTACCTGCCAGAGGGTCAGCTGGTCTCTGATCCTTAGTAGAAACACCTGGTTCAACACAGCTGTAACTCATCAAGGTCAAGACTGCCTACAGCGCATTCTTGTGCTCCTACAATCATGTTTACTATTTTCTATAGGGCTTTTTGTAGACAAGATAGCAAATATGGTACAAGCATTTTTTACAGTATCAAAATCTCAAATCTATAGATGCTTTCGCTGGGGCACACCATCACCTAAGCAGTTCAAATACATTACTACAGACCTGTGTTCAAGAATCCCTCAGTTCTGACCTCAGGACCTCAGTGAGAAATATTTCAAGGCCACCACACTTAAGTACCTCCTCGAGCAGTTCTGGTGTGCAGATCTACTTGTCCCAGATCTGGGAGCATGATCTGACTTCCATTTTGTCATGTTGGTATATGCATGCTCCCAACAGAGCGCACAAGCCCCTACAAAGGAGCATTGGGGCTGCTCCGTAAATAAAGGAACTAGCTTGCATATCCTTTTTTTTTTTTTTTTTGGATGCATCTACCACGGAATCACAGAATCATTTAGGTTGGGGTAGACCTTTAAGATTATTGAGTCCAACTATTAATAGAACACTGCCAAGTCTCACTAAATGATATCCTTACGCATCTGAATATCTTTTAAATACCTTCAGAGTTGGTGACTCAACCATCTCCCTGGGCAGCCAGCTCCAGGGCTTGACCACCCTTTCAGTGAAGAAATTTTTCATAATATCCAATCGAAACCTCCCCTGGCACAGCCTGAGTCCATTCCCTCCTGTCCTATTACTTGATATCTGGGAGAAGAGACCAACACCTGCCTCACTGCAATCTCCTTACAGGTACTTGTAGAGAGAAATAAGGTCCCCTCTGAGCCTTCTCTTCTCCAAGCTAAACAACCCCAGCTCCCTCAGCCACTCCTCATAAAGTTTGTGCTCCAGACCCTTCACCAGCTCTGTCTCTCTTCTATGGACTCACTTCAGTGCCTCAATGACTTTCTTGAAGTTAGGGGCTCAAAACTGAACAGAGGTTTCAAGGTATGGTCTCAGCAATACCAAGTACAGAGGGACAATCACTGCCCTGGTCCTGCTGGCCACTCTATTGCTGATGCAGGCCTGGATGCCATTGGCCTTCTTGGCCATCTGGCCACTCTGCTGGCTCCTGTTCAGCTGGCGGTCAACCAACCNGGTCTCAGCAATACCAAGTACAGAGGGACAATCACTGCCCTGGTCCTGCTGGCCACTCTATTGCTGATGCAGGCCTGGATGCCATTGGCCTTCTTGGCCATCTGGCCACTCTGCTGGCTCATGTTCAGCTGGCTGTCAACCAACATCCCCACACAATTTTCTGCCAGTCAGTTTTCCAGCCACTCTTCCTGTAGCACTGCATGGGGTTGTTGTGGCCCAGGTGCAGGACCTGGCACTCTGTGTTGTTGAATCTCATACAGTTGGTCTTGGCCCACCAATCCAGCCTGCCCAAATCCGTCTGCAGAACTTTCCTTCCCCCCAGCAGATCAACACTCCTGCCCAACTTGGTATAGTCCACAAATTGACTGAGGGGTACTTGATCCTTTCATCCAGATCGTTGATAAAGATATTAATATGGTAAATATATATCTATGACGCATGATACCGTGTCATATGTTTCACACCAGGCAGTGTTAGCAGAGGAGGGGACTGGTGATGTCTCTCTTTAGATACCACACTAAATCTTTGCCTCCTGAATAGGAAAAGTCTCTGGGGGCTTAAAGTTTCAGGCACTGAGGTACATACATATTAACTATGTCCCTGTAACAACCAAGTAAAGTCATTCTGCAGTCATGAAAAAAGTAAACTAGATGTTAATCTAGGATATAAAAGTCGAAAACAGACCTTATGACTGCCACAGAAGTGGGATAACCAGGTTATTCTTCCTAATCTGCTACCCAGTGAGATCAAGACAGCAAGAAAATCTTTCTTTAACCATACCTCGGAGGAAGAATGTTAGTAGTAGGTAGAGCAGAGTGGAGGTGATCAGACAAGAGCAAATATGACTGGCTGGGTCCCAGCAACTTTTTGCATGGGTTGACCACAGATCCATTTTCTTTAAAGGACAGTCCTTGTAATTTGAAAACAAACCCACAATGATTTAGCAGGAAATGGAGGAAAAAGACCAATTTATACACCAATAAGTATCTTTCTTGCCTATACAGGCAGGAAGAGAAATTCCTTTGATCATTTTTAAATTCCTGGTCTGAACAAGAATTAAAAAATGCATTGAATTTTGTGACTTCCTTGGCTCAGCTCCTACCTTTTCAGTCTTGAGAGCAAGCCTTCTATTATAATAAAAGAACCACTACTGACATCTGGTGGCAAATTATCTTTTTCTTGCAATCCACGTGCCTGAGGGGTTTTTTGTTGTTTGCTTTCAAATGTGGCTATTTAAAAAGAGTTTGCTGAAGTAATGATGAACCTACTACTTACCTCCCCATGCTGCTTAACCTATTGCTTTCATGGCTAGAAATATGTTAGAATGTCATCTAAATGTGACACTATTCTCAAAAGAAAAATTTTTGAATATAAATACTTTCAGCACTGCCAGAGAAGTAAAAATTAATTAAAATATACCTTATGACATAAGTTTAAATCAGGGAAAAAAACCATGCTTGGCTAACCCACTGATCTAGAGAAGTAGAAGCAAACCACACTGCCTGAAAAGCTTTGGGCTGATCTAACCGCAATGGATTGAATGTTTCATCGGGGATACAAATGTTGACCCTGGGTTTTTTCTGATGAGTAAATGGACTGTACTTGCACACATTTGTAGGAAGACATCTCTGTTGCCTCTCAAAAGTAGGGCTTGAAACTCCTCACTCTGCCCTGCTGACTGCCAGGAGTGTATTTCCAGCCGAGCGTCTGACAGTTTTAAGCAGCCAGCATGGACACTGTGATGTGTCTCATGTTCCCTTATGTGAGAGATGGCACACAACAGATGTCAGCAGATGGGAGGATGATGTGTGATGTGTGTTTTCGGAGGAGGCCACAATGTAAGATGTGGAACTGCCAGTGAGATGTAGGGGCTGTCACAATTTAGGTTGCTTACAAGGGAAAAATGGAATTGTGAAACCAGAAGAGAGCCTAAGGTATTTTGTAAGTGGTTGGTCACATACAGAAAATGAAACGTGTTTACTCACAAATTTTCTTGTAGCTTATTAGACAAAGTGTGAGGAAAAGGTAAAAACTGAATCACTTAGGAAGTGGGGTGCACATATAAGTGTTATGATGCATTTTGGATTGACCAGACCTGTTTTCAGAATGGCTGCTACAACAAGTAGAAGGTAGGAGTTGTGAGTCGTAGAACCCCATCTGACTGGTTTTCTACTTTTTTTTTTTTTTTTTAATGATAAAAAGACNATGATAAAAAGACACTGTATTGAGTTGACCCTGGGCAGCTGCTAAACATCCACACAGCCACTCATTCATTCCCCTCTATCAATGAAACAGGGAGGAGAACAGGAAGAGCAAAAGTGAGAAAACTCATGGGTTGAGACAAAGACAGCTTAATAAATAAAATAAAGAGGAGAAAAAAAATTATGTAATCACTCACCACCTTGCCAAGCAGGTAAATGCCCAGCCACCCTTCCCATGGTCTTCCTCTACTCTCAATTTTTATTGCTGAGCATGGCATTATGTGGTAGGGAATACAAACCTGGTTAATTTGGTTCAACTGTCCCAGCTGTGTCCTCTCCCAACCTTTTCCTAGCCCCAAGTAGGGGCAGACAGAGTGCAAAAAAGAGAAACCTCTAAAGCTGTGCAAGCACTGTTCAGCAATAGCCAAAACTCTGGTTTGTTAACAATTTCTGAGTGACAAATCCAAACCAGAGCATCATACAGGCTGCTCTGAAGAAAATTAACTTCTCTGTCCCAGCCGAACCCAGAACAGGAACCTATAGTTTATGTTTATTTGAGGATAGATTTAGAAAGATTAGGAGAAGAGACAAATGCAAAAATTAAGCAACAGAAATAATACAGCAATGAGTTGCTTTGTGATTCCTCAAGCAGACAAATGTATAAGAGCAATAATTAAGGAAACACAGTGTGCCATGAGTTGAGAGCAGTTTTAGGAACAAACCATATTAAAGCACACACACAAAACAAAAGAGGAACTTCGGGACATCAGAACTCTGGGGTGTTTCTTACCAATATTCTTTTGACAGCTTTCTCTGCTAGACTGTTCATCCACTTACACATTTCTGCAGAGGTTTGGCTTGTTGTGGGTTTGTACACCTCACAGGAAAGCCCCTGGCTCTGATTTCATCTTAATTATGATTCCAATTGATAATATCATTATAGGAATCAATGCCCATACACTAAATCCTATAAAAATCACCTCATTTTCCCAGATGGATGACTGCAGCTTCAAGTTTCATTTCCTCCAGTACAGGCCAATCCATTCCTGACTACTAACTCGCTCATGACCCTATTATGCATGTCGAGCCCATTCTGATTTTTTCTTTGCTGCTGCTCTTCTCCTGGATCCTATTCATAGTTCATTTGCAGTTTCCTGACATTTCTTCATTAGTAGATGCTTCTGCTTTCACAAACTATGAATGGAGCCATCAGCACTGGTAGCATTCACTAACCCACAGAAATGCTGGATTAGGATTGCTGCACAGTTACCAGCAAGTGGTGTAATTTACTTTTTTTTTCTCTTACACAAACAGGGCTTAGGGGCATCTCTTGACTTTGATAACAATGTCCTGTTTGTGGGGCTTTGTACAACAAAATCACAGAAAGCGGAGATGGAAATGACCTACTAGGTCATCTAATCCTTCCTTCTGGCAATACAGGATAATTCCTTACGGAATATCTTCAAGTGCTTTACCAGTTTAGTTCTAAATGTCTGAAGTAACTAGGCCTCCATCAATTCCCACAGAAGATTATTCTACAGCCTCATAGATCTCACAGTTAAGAAGTAATTCATTCCAGTCTGCCTAAATTTTCCCTTGCTTAATTTTATCCCATTACTCAGAGTTATGTTCTCTTGTGACACCCAAATATAGTCTTTCTAACCTAAGGGCCCAATTCCCTACTGCCTCATGTTATATTGCCACTTACATTTACATCTGGAAGGTAGCTTTAAAACTGACAAGGTGAATGGAAAATTGAGGCTGATATTTTTTCATACAGGCATGAAATTATAACCCTTGTAGCAGGGGACACTGACCATGGCCACACATCACCTCTCTATAAGGCACTGAAGAGACTGGAAGTTGCAGGTCCAAATTGGAGAAAGAACAAAAAAAAATCACTTGGGTTATTTACAAAGTAAGGATTTTTTTTTTCCACATAGAAGAATAAAGAATTCTATTCATCTCTTCAGTAAGAGGTGACTTTGTTATTGTGGATACTAAGTACCTTTGCAGGAAAAAAAAAAAAGGATTCCTTCTACAATAGCTCCCTTTAACATAGTAGGGACAGTTAAACAAGAATGAATGACTGGGATCTGAAGCTAACTGAATCCAGACTGAAAATGAGGTACATGTTCTTAACACTAAGAGTGATAAACTACCAGAGCACAGGGTGGATATTGCTTTCCCTGGTGTCTGCAGAAGATGATTGTTTACTTAATGAAAAATACACATCAGCTGGAAAGGTGCCCAGCTGAAGTATAGGAGTCTCTGACAACAAAATGTCAGACTAGATAGCCTGATGGTGTGTTCTAGCCTTGAGCATTATGTGGTATACCCTCAGAGATATACATAATAAGCTAAAAGAGAATGTAGAGAAGAGTCAATGCAAGAATGTAGCTGGAGACAACTGCCTTGCATGCTCATTGCAAAAACGTAAATTCCTTTCTGCATTACTTTTATAAGCCTTTTTAAGGTGAACACAGAACTGGTAGTAGCCTTCTAAGTATTTAGTCTTACATGGAAAATAGAAAAGCCTGCTTTCCTAATTGACATTTCCAGAAATCCTCTAGACAGATATGGCTATTTAGTAAAAATCAAATTGTATCTCCCCAAACAGATAAAAACAGAATAAAACCAAGTTCACAATGAGAGAGGAGGCAAAAAAATCTGGCAGAGTAGAGATGCAAACACAGCAGAAAGGCAATTCCCATGATCTCCATGTGACTTATTGTTAAGGGAGTCTGCTCCTGAAAGAAGACAAAAGGGAGTTCAAATATATCCTACACTGAAACTTCAAAGCACTCAGTGGACTTTGAATTCTATGCTCCATCATCATCAGTGATTGACAACATGATTTCAAAGCGTGCCTAAAGGTGCAGCATGTACCCTGTAGGATATACAAACACGTCACAGAAGGCCAGACACATAACTCCCATTGATTTTTCTGTGAGAACTGAGCTCCTAAACACCTCCTCTGCTTTTGTAAAATAGTACGGAGGCCACAAAGTCACCATGGTGTTTCTGTGCCATATTGCCTATTGAAAGAGTTTGTCACCTGAGAATGGTAACATTATTTATACCAGAACAAAACCAAACACTTGTGCCATTCCTGGACATGGTTAGGTTTCAAGAGCTAGAAATTAGATGAAATGAAAAGAGAGAAAGAGTTAGAAATAAGTTTTTCCTGCCATCGCCTTGTCTGTCCTTCACCTCACAATAGGAACTGATTCAGTCTAAGAATGACTCTCCATTGTAATTGATGTGGTGACTCTGAAGTGGAAGACTCATCTCCGCTTTCCTTTACTATGAATCAGCTTTAGAAGAAACTGCATCTCCTTTCCCATTCTTGCCAACTATCATGTGAAAAAGGGAGATTTTCTTAAACCCCTAATGTTTGATTAGTCTTTCAGTGCCCCAGGAAAACTGAGACCTTTGTGCCCGATCAGTCTGTCAGTGTCCCATTTATGGGGACTCTTTACTGAACATTTCGCCAGATCAGAGGGTGCTTGGACTGACTTGTTCAGGGTCGCACACCACCAGAGAGACCTCTCCTGGATCTCCTCATCGTTACCTCTGCCAGTGATGGCTAGCATCCCTTAAGGACTCACATTAACAGTTCACGGAATAACATTCTATTAATAAAATTGTGACAGGTTAAGGTTCAAGGATTGCCACTGATAGAGTCTAACTGCAAAAATGTATTCAAAGCAGTGTACAAAAGAGATAATCATGCAGCACGCATTGAATAGAGCTCTTACCCAATAGGCATCCCTATGGGGGAGAAGAGATGTTCAGCCCATCTGGGATCAGACTGATCCGAGAAGTTATGATGGAGTCTTCCCTGACTTCTTCCAATTCTTAATTTACTTTTGTACTATTTATTTATGTTCAGGTGAAACTCGAGTGAGTTTAGCCATACATCTTACTCAGTGAGGAGTGGTAGTACCTTGGTGGTGGGTACCTCAGCATAGTATCCGAGATAATCTTGGGATCGGGACATGCATCAGTCCAAGGAAAGTGATTTTACCACAGCTGCTGACACAACAGCAGGTGTTCTTCCTTTAGCTCTCTTGATTTTCAGCTCTTATGTGGCTTATCAAGTAGAAAGTACCACTGAGTTCCTTCTTGTGCAAGGGTTTTGATAGAATCTGGCTGCAGTGTCTCCACTCCACTCCACCCTCTGTTTAGTCCCCCTCAGATTGTACTGTGTGGGGGAGGTCAGGTATCTTGACCACGTTCCATGCAGGGAGTAGCAACAGTATTTTCCCCTGTAATTTATGTACTGGAAATCTTTTTATTTACTTCCCACACCCCCCTCCATGTGTTGTACAAAGAAATCTCTAGCACAGAAGAAGGTGATTATTCACTGCCTGCGGCACCTGCCCTGTCCCGGGAAATGTTAGTAGCAGACAAAAGACCATTTTTCAGCGGCCCTTTTACTGACTATTGGGAGTTGAATACTTTCAAGTCAGTGCTGAGTATTTCTGAGTCCAGATCTGGTGTTTCATGTTTGTTCTTTTCCATCTTGGACTGCACAAAATAGGGAGAGACGTGAGAGAGGCAAATGGTGAATGATGTTGGTAAGATCTGGTTGGCAAAGGATTAGTAATGTCAACCCTTTAGTAAATACAGATAAAAGGGAGGAGGCTTGCATTTGCACTACCCCTCACTTTTTGATGAGTTGGCAAGAGAACCTTCCTTGAGCAAAGCATAAGAGTAATTTAGTGTCTGACAGGCAACCTCTTCTGACACTGTATTGTCAATCTAATAAAGAACTTTTTGGGGAGATATGATACTAGAAATAATCAAGCTTGAAGCTTATAAAAAATCTAAAGTCCACACAGGCAGCCAAATAAACAGTTTGCCTTTGGAATTTCAGATATGTAGAAAGAACTACCTGTGCTGTGCAAGCAGCTGGGTGGCATAGCTTTAATTAAAGAATCTAATTTATTTCTTCAACCCTCTTTATGCTGGTCTGGGGATTAAGTAATGTTTGTTTTTTTTTTTCCAGTCACATCCAGAAATAACAGGATTAGAATATGCCCATGCCTCAAACAATGCAAAATTAATCTCTTTAATGAAGGAAAACTGTTCTATGCCCTCAAAATAAGATGTGTGTCTGAGTGAGCAGGCCTGATATTTGGGATAGCTATTCTGTGTTAAATGTTCCTGCACAGATACATCTGCCAGGTTGAAGTGACATAACAATGCAGTGCTATTTTCTGCTGTCGCTAAATAGATGAGTTCACATCTTGACTCACAGTTAAAATCAGTCAGGAGGAATCTTCAGAGACTGAGATCAGGATGATTTTCTTTCTTTTCTTTTGCTTTACGCTTAAAAAAAAAAATTTTTTTTCCCTTGACCTCAAAATGAAGCTTTAAAAGCTTTTTCTAAGTTTTGATGAGCACATATTAGATAAACACATTCATGTCACTGAATTGAAAGTATACTTCAGTCTTGTGCCTTTCCCCTAGAAAGGTTCATAGATCAGAGGTATTTCTGACAAAATATAATCCTTTACACTTCACTTTTAGTTACAATTTTTTAGTAAATGTTTCCAACCGATTTGCATGTTCTCCTGATCTGTTTTTCAAGAAGCAGAGACGATTTTGTGGTTTGCTATTTGTAACTCTGAGAAACTAAGTCAGATAAAAGTATTACTGAATGATTAGGAAAACAGAATAGGCAAACGTTCTTTAATGGAAGAGCCATACATAGCTGTGGTTCTAAAAGAATTGATTTTAGCTTGATTGCAGTATGTTCTGCATGAGGTTGCTTTGCCATAGATTCTGCCTCAATTACAAGAGTGTAATTAGAGTAGTGTGTCACCTATAAAGATGAAGGCATGGACATTTCATTACTTAAGATCTCCCTTCTCACACAGTGAGGATATTGACTGCATATGTGTTCAGAAATATGAAAATATCTTCTTCTTAGTGACACTGTCTGTAGATGCCATCTGTACTTCCATCTATCCAACAGATAGAAAGAAATGTAAATGTGTTGCGAAGTACAGAAAGAGATATCACAAGGATGTATGGCATACATGCACTTAACAAAGCCTATTCTAACCCAAAATTCTCTTCTGAATCATTCAGAAATTATTGGTGCTGAGCTTTATTAAGAAAAGTTTAGAGTGTATTCCCCAGCTGTTTCAAGGAAAGATTAAAAATGCTGAAGAAAATTTTAATCTCTTATAATATTTACACTAATTCAAATGACAGATTATTCCAGGGAAGTATCTGATTCCGAAGTTTTAGGAAGTAATGTTATTACTCACATTTTCTACATTAAAAAAAATTACCTTTTCCCTAAATGACTGCAGTTTCTGTAATTAGCTGCACTTACAGCTTCCTGTGTGTGGATGACTGCAATCTCATATCATGCTCCTGAATTTTGCTTTTTTAAACCAGGCCTGATGAACATAGAAGGTAATATAGAAGCATAGAACCTTTTAGGTTGTACAAGACCTTCCACCTTATTGAGTCCAACCTTAAACCCATTACTGCCAAGTCCACCACTAAACCATGTCTTCAAGTGACACACGTACACTTTAAATACCTCGAGGGATGATTACCCAACCATTTCCCTTGGCCAGCCTATTCCAATGCTTGAGGACCCTTTTCGCAAAGAAATTTTCCCTAATATCCAATCTAAACATCCTCTGGCACAACTTGAAGTCATTTCCTCTTGTCATACTGCTTGTTACCTGGGAGAAGAGGCCAATCCCCATCTCACTACAACTTCCTTTCAGGTAGTTGTAGAGAGAGTGATAAGGTCCCCCCTGAGTGACGCTGGTTGCAGGTTGCCCGGGGTTTCCAGCAGCGTCTACAGCCAAAGGCGTCCCGGGGTGGGACCTCGTTGCAGCAGAAAGTGACACAGATCTGACACAAAATAACAGAGCAGTGCTGGCTCCCACGCAAGGAGCAAACTGCAGACCAATGTAAAAGTAGTGCTGGTAAAGGCAAAGGAACAGAGAGGGGCTCTTCTGCAGCTCCAAACTCTAATAGAAATGAAATACGAGAAACAAGAACAAAGCAGGGAAGACCAATGGCCGGGGAATGAAGTCTCTTTTATATGGGAGCCAAAGGGGCGGAATAAAGGGTTACAGCCAACAGGGTTCTGTAAATGGTGGGGTGACAGGGGAGAACATCCAATGGGACAAACTCAGGGGAAGGTTCTATTTGAATGAACAAATAGGGTACCGAATATAACAGAACTTTCCAGAGATCATATATATTCCATAAGGGATATGCATAAACATAAGGGTATACATAAAACTGGGTGGGGGAATCTTGAACCTATAACAGAACAATATGCAAAATGCAGTTCCAGGAGGAGCACGGGAACTCACCATGACCACAGTGTTAGATTCCAGTGCCCTGGGTGCTCATCCACCAGGAATTTGTTGGTTTGGGCGCTGCAGCCACTGCCACATGCACTGCAACACCTGAGCCTCCTTTTCTCAAGGTTAAACAACCCCAACTCCCTCAGCTGCTCCTCACAGGGCTTGTGGTTCAGACCCTTCCCAGATCCACTGCCCTTCTTTGGACTCCAGTCTCTCAATGATTTTTTAGAAGCAAGGGGCCCAAAACTGGAGAGAGGACTTGAGGTGCAGCCTCACCAGTGCCGAGCACAGGGACATGATCACTGCCCTAATCTCTCTGGCCACAGGATTTCTGATACAAACCAAACTGTTCACACACGAGCATGTATTTAACATGAACAAGTTTCTACCTGCTCTGCAGTAGGAGAGATTGAATTCATTCCAGCAATTACAAAGTAGAAAGGAGAAATCACCAATTAGTGGAACCATGAACCACCAGTATACTTGAAATTGGCCATTCCCCAAGTGCAGACTTTCTTACTGTAACTGAATCACTTGTCTGCTCACATCCCTCCTCTACTTGCTTTATTTTTGCTCTATTGAGTGAACCTTTTAAATGATCTTGGGAAATCTGTTTGAGGTAACATTTAGTATTTCATCCATGTGCATTGCCAAAACACTTTCTGGAAAGCTCTGGGGACTTTAGGTTGCTGTTTGCTTCTGATGCTTTGTTGCTCAGGGCTTGCAGGCCCTCACTGGTTGCACAGAATATAGAGCTGCTTTGCAAATGGTGATAGACCTGATGGTGCTAGGAGACAGTGCAGAGGGGAAGGAACACCTGCAAGGGTTGGTGATCAGAAGGGACTTGGAGACACTGAGGAAATTTAGAAACTATCAAAAAGCCTGCTACTGTGAGTGGTCAGGAAATAGAGACAATGGTGAGGTGAGAAGGCACCCTTCACGGAGAATGGATGGAAAGGTTTGCATGTTTTACCTGCTTCAGTGGAAAATGATCTAAATTTATCATCAATTTTCTATTGTAATCAGCAACAGAAGAATGTTAGTTAGCTAACTCCTTTTTCATTACCCTAGACAATTCAAACCCCTTTACATGCCACATCAGTTTAAAAAAGTACATTTTAAAAGCTATATATTATAGTCCAGTCTCATGTTGCTTGAGAAAATTTGATTTTAACATCCAGAAGCTCTGCATCTGCCTGTTTTACCCAGCTATAATAACATCATCTGCAGTTTCCCTTCATTTTGCATGGGGAAATCTCTGCAGAAAAAACATACAAATGCAAAACTTGCAGTCTGGGATTCAAGGCTTACTGGCCTTTGCCAATAAATTTCCCTGTTATTCCCATTATCCTCAAAGCGAGATAGTTAAACTCTGGTCAGGGAGTTTATTGTTGTCATGAAATGGATCAGGAACAGCTCTGAAGCAGTAGTGGCACTGTACCTTGCTTTCCCTTGTGCACAACTTCAGCCTCGATGGCGCAGTGAGATGCCTTTCTCATGCCCACCAAGAAATGTTGTTTTGGAAAGGTAAGAAGAGGTTTTGTCAGCAGTTGTCACAGAGCATATGGCAATACCATGCTCAGTGATTAAGACAGGGAATAAAAGAAACTGTTAGTCCAAACACAGAACTTTGCAGGTGGGAGAAATATTTCTAAACAGCTCTTTTAAGCTGTCAAATTTTAGAAGTTCTGGCATGTTAAAAATTTAATCGTATATTAGTATGAGCAGTTTTGATAGAGGCTTCCTAGATTTTCAGTCCACTAAGAAGAAGAAATATATTTTTTTTATTTCTATATTGTATGGAATTTTTAAAATCTTTATTGTAAAATAGAAACATTACAACAGAATGGGTAGATACTCTGATAAAACACCCCTATATGTAGGCACTTGCTGTTTCAGAAGTGACCAAAATCAAAATAAAAATAAATAAATATTCCCAAAAGCTTTTAGATGTGGTTAAGTAAAAACTACTTCAGTAATACCATGTAATCAGTGAAAAATTATCAAAAATAATATAAATTTAAAAGCAACTGAGTAAGAAATTCTTAAAAATATGTCAGGATTGAACACTTCTCAGGATTGTTGGAATATTACTTGAAATCAATAGTATGCTGTGGAAAATAATTTTAAGAAATCCAAGTAAATGAAAAAAAAGAAGTGTTAAACCGCAGTATATTTTAATAGGAAGTTTGAAAATCCTTGTTTAATTACTGTATGCTCAACAGCAATTCATTTTGAAAAATGCTCAGCTATGTGGGATGTGTTCCTCTTTTACCGCTGTAAATCACATTAATTGCAAATTTTGCCACTTAATAAATTGTTTCTAAATTCTGGTACATCTGCTAGCTTGGGAGCAGACTGTAGTGAGACTGGTCTCTAGGCGACTTAATTATGTTTTCCATTCACATGATGGAAGTTCTCAGCCATCAGATGCCACCTGCTATCATTCTTATTTCCAGTCATGTGAACTCTTGTTCAGGGCAGAAAAGGGAACCTTAGATGTCATACTTGTAAGGTGCAGTGCCATGAAAGCTCTACTATTGCATTGTACTTGCAAAGCCAGAACCAAGCTCCCAAAGCATGGACTCAATTGATTGTGCTTTGGTCGGTAATAACAGCCAGGAGTTTTTGTTTCTGAAAAACTAACACAGTTTTGACTTCAAAGCACTGGAAAATATTATTTTTATGTTCAACACAATTCTTTCTGATTCTTGACATTTTTGTTCATTTTTCTGCCATCTTCTCTTTTTATTCTCCCATGTTTAATCACAAGATTAGTGAATACCTATGTCAAAATAAACAATAAGAACCAAGAAATGAGGCAAGATTTCTGTGAGCCTCATTAGGAGCATTCTGCTTGGAGAACTATGGTCACATTGTGTGAGGCATTTTCATCACACAAGCTGTTTTCTGTGGGTATGCATAGACCATTAGCCAATCAGAGGGGTTTGATTAAGTCCATTCTAGTATGTGATCATCGTACATACAGAGAAAGTAAGTAAAGGAAGTGTTAGCTGAGGTTTCAGGTGAGAATTCCTCCTATAGTAACTGATTAACATTTTAATTTTTTCTTTAGCTTTTGATTCAGTGAATTGTATCTTCCAGAGGCATCTAGTTATTCCCCAGGGTCTTGGTACTTAGTCCAGATCAGCTGTAGAGGAATCTATTAGGTTGCATTATGTTTGATTAGGATATTAGCTACCATTCAGCTTGGACACAGTGGTTGCCCACTGATGTTGAAATTGGTTTCTGTTTGCAAATTTGATATTACCATCATGTTCTTTGGTAAGCTTCCAAATAGAAAGGTTGTTTTAGGTACAACATATACAATAATGTTTCTAATAATTAGAGGGGGTTTAGCCAGCTATTTTAACACAGTGCATCATTATCCAAGCTATCAATGTACTGTCCCTGAAATACTCATTTATCTAAATAATACTTTAAAAATTTTTAACACCCTTATGTATGTTTGAGTGAGAGATTTCTAGGAAAAAAGGCACAGAGGAGCCTTTCAAGAGAGTACAATTTGAAATCCGTTTATTTCCCAGAACTTCCTTTTAGTTATCAAAACTATAGGTTGTATGGAGCTGCTGAAGATCTCCTGTTCTGAAATGTACAATGTATACTGTATTATAAATCCATTGTTAAAAAGGTGTAAGAGTTTTGTGAACCCCAGATCTGGAATTTGCTTCAGAGCACTGTTTGAAATATTCCATTTTGGAAGTTTGTTTCAACTCAAACAACCAAACTCTGTACCAGAGCACTGGGGCATCCTTGTCTAATAGCTTATTACCAATCTCCTAGGGACTCACTGCCATGAAAGGCACTATATAAGCTTGGAGGGATTTTTTTTTTTCTTGCCCCATGTGTAGTTTAGATGTCATTTGTAGTTACTGTGTGCTGGTAGTTTACTTCAAAAGAATGCTGATGGAGGCCTGAGGAAAAGATAGAGCTATGTGCTAAAAAGAGGCAAAAAAATAAAATACTGCTTTGCTGTTCTACTGAGATACATCTATACTGGCTGCCAAATGCTCATTCCTAGTTTGAATTCAAAACTGATCGTTTTGGCCTGTAGAGATTAGAACAAAGTCAGATCACATTTGTTTAAATATTTGGTGATTTTTAATAAAATAATTTTTTAAGTATTGCTGTGCTTTAGTCTTTCATAAGAGTCAATAAAAGAAAAACCTGTTCATGCACCTGAGAAGAGCTTGTACAAACATGCTTACTTTTTAAGAATATAGACCAGAATACAATTGTCTTCAAATACCACTGGAGAATAACTGTTAAAAAGGAAAGGGTGCTTCACAGTGCTCCACAAGTGACAAATTATTTCATCAGCTTAGCCTTTTAAAGTCTGTTGAAGGTTTTTTCAAGAAAAGGCAATGGATAGGGTTGTCAGAAGTACCCAAACCTTTGAATTGCACAGTATTTGGGCGGTTTACAGGAGCCCTTTAAGAGGATCAAACATCTTAGAAACTTTCTGAGGAAATTCTTTTTTTGGAAATTCCTCTTCTTAACTAACATAGCCACCAAGAAACAATAGTACATATTGCTGTTGTTGTTAAGAAAAAGATATAATGAATATGAAAACCTGATTTAATATAAGCTATGTTCCCAAACACACTCCCATAGTTTAAAAGTTAAAACCTAGACCTGTACAAAGCAAAAATGAATGAGACAAATTTCTCATCGTCTGAAATCGCACTAATATAATTCATCAGTCAATTCATTTTTGGTGTTGCTTTCCTTTGAGCTGATAAGTTATGTGTTAATTGGGCTTTACAGCAGGTAACCATGTTTAGGGACTTCAGAAGTCCTGTTCAGTTTTCCCTCCTTCTGCAAGATCTACTAGTTGTTCATTTCTTTGCAACTAGGTCATTTATTTCATTGAAGTGTGTAGATATAAATGCTGTATATTTTCAAAAGTACTTCTATGGTTCAAGGTCCTACACAACCTCCTCTGGACAATTTTCTGTAAATCACTCCAGCCCGGTTGAATAAATATGGCTTTAGAAATCAAATGTGAGACATCTTGGTTTTAAAAGAATATCCTAAAGCTATTTACATTTTTGTATTAATATGTGCTGTTGGAATCAATTATTGGTAATTTTTCTGCACTGTAAAACCAACAAAAAAAATTACACAACCCCCCCCAAATTATAGGATTTTCTTACTGGAAATGCTGTCCAGCTATTTACTGTATTTACTATATGTAATATGTTTCAGATGATGGGAAAACACATTGATTCTTTCAAAATAAATTATGGGTTTAAAATATATGAAAGTATGTTGCCCTAATAAATGACAGCTTATATTAAAAAAGGAAATAAAGAACTTGAAGGCTTTATTTAAATCCAGTCTGTTATTGTAAATGATGCTGTCAATTTATTTATTTTTTTATAACCTCCAGCAATAGGAGATTATTGTGATAAATGATTCATATCTCTGCAATATATACCTTTCAAAATTTCCATATCTGGCGACTAATAGGCACTTCTTGAAGGCTTCAATAGGCTCCTTAGCCAGATAACATGGCTGGAAGCTACTTCATGATTAATTTCATCTAAATGTGGTAATTATCATACTTTGAAGTAATGCCTGCAGAACATGCTTTCACAGAGAGCTAGCGGAAGCAGAGGATTAACCCAGAAATATTTCAGTTCAGAGCAGCAAATCACCCAAGAAGAAATATATTTTCTTCCAAATTTTTCAAGATTTTTTTGTTAGACTACTTGGCAGTCATTTGCATTACCTTACCTCATATCAACTTCTCTACAGCAATTTAGAAAGCAACAGAAACAGAAGCAACTTTGTATTATTGGCAGTAGTGGCATAGTCTTGGGTTTGCAAGCAACTTAATTTGACAGGTTCTGCCCTGAAGTATTTCTTGCACTAGCATTTAAGAGCACAATTCATTTATCATTCATATATATGTTGTGGACATAAGCCTTATCGTGCCTATATTCCAGGCACATTATAGCTTATTAGAGAGGATGTTAATTTCCTCATAACTATCCAGGGGAGTTTCTACCACTACCCTGTGCATCCCTTTGCTCCTGTCTCACAGGATCCCCATGAATAATTTCTTGGTTGTACAGGTGAGACTAGTGAAAAAGACATGTGAGGCGCCAAGTATGTTTCTAAAAATGGGTGATTTTTGTACCCAGTTAAAAGCCCTGAGGTAGAATAGCACCAAGAATAAGAATGGAGAGAGAAGCCATCCCTGAGTATTTCTGCACACTTATATCACCTTAGTAAAGATTCCAAATNNCACCTTAGTAAAGATTCCAAATCTCTCAGCCATCAGAAAAAAAAGTCCTACAAAAAAGTTACAAAAAATCCCACCTTAAGTGAAGGTGAGACTGAACAGCCTAGTTAAGTCTTTCTGGTAGATTGCCTGGCCATGCTGCATTTTGATACAGCTAGGTTATGTCAATTTTATTCAAGTCAACCAGGGAGAGATTTTGCCTACATGGATCATATGTAGAACTGAGTTTTTCCAGGTTCAAAAGGTGTTAGGTGGAAAATCTTCCAAACTAGGTCTCAATTGAGTGATTGTCAACAAGTGCAGGAGAGGGTGTCTTTCATTACTCCTCTGTACTTGAGTTGCTGGTACTTCGTCCCTTGAGCTTCTGCAGCCTGACAACGTGTACATGGTGAGCAACCATGGCTCAGCTATACATGTAAGCCATGGTAACTCAGTCAAGTGTCAAACCTCATGTATTACCAGACCAAAATTAAACAAGAGCGTTCAGGGTCACACAGGCTTTCCTGTACTTACACTTTGGGTTAAATTAGTGCCACTCTACAATGAAACAAACAGAAGTGAAACGAATCTGTATCATTCCAATACACTTTACAGCAAATAAGCTGTTTCACCTCTAAAGCACATGCTGCAGTTTTCTGTCTACCTTTATCCTTCCTATGTTTTTATGCATATGTGTTTGGGTTTTTTTCTCTTACAGATAAAAAAGAAGCTGCTGTGTCCAAAGAACTCAAAAGTAAGAAACTACTATCTCTTTAATATGCCATGCAGTTTCAAAAAGTGCATTTCATTACTCCAAAAATAATAGTAATTGAGTTGTTGAAAATATAAAGAAGAAAGTAGCTACACCGTTTATAACTGAAAAATGACATGTTTAGACTTCTGCTGCCTCCTACTTTCTAAATCCATTCCTATCCTACTTCTAATTGCACACCCCTCTTTGTGACTGACAGTTTTGCCTTCTCCTCTTTCATGTCACTGTCTTCAAAAACAAAGGTTTCATAGGGGAGGAAATGTCAAATTGAGGTCTCAGCTGTATGTGATCTCAGTGGCGGCAATTTTCATAAATAGACTGGGAATACTCAGAGTTCAACATGCTGAGGAACACCAAATTTATCCTCATGAATGCAAAACAAGGGCCCTACCTGTCTAGGTACCTCTGGTTCCAACAGAGACACTTCTGGGGCTAGAGAGAGAGGGAAGTTTTGCTCTTCTGAAAAAATACCTGAAAAATGTTCTCAGAACATAGCGTGGTTAAAAAGGGACACCTACGTCTTCCTTTTCTACAAATTTGCAAGTGTCAATGCCTCGACACAGTAAGGACAGTAAGACAGTTTCTTTGGTAAGATTTCATCTGCTCAGCATTCTGTTCTGAAAGTACAGTATACAAGAAAAATTAGGAAAAATATGGGGCTTCAAAATCTGATTCAAATTCACAATTAAAGAGTGCACTACCTCCCATCTCCATGTATGAGCTTTCATGACTTGTGTGGCAGAACAATCTTCTGCCATCCTCAGTTTTGCAACGACTTATTAAAAGATTTCTTTTGGCAATGAAAAAAAGCTTATACATTGGGTTCTAATGCAATTTTTGCAGAAATTTCTAACAAAATTTTTCATAGACTTACTCTACCAATAATATCCTATTAGTGATATAAGTGCCTGTTTTCAAGCATGTCTTAAAGGGCCTATTAATTTGGACACCTAACTCCTCAGAGCAGCCTTCCAGTGCCTAAAGTGAGCCTACAGGAGGGCTGGAGAGGTATTTCTCACAAGACGAGGGGTAATGGCTTTAAACTGAGAGTAGGTTTAGGTTGGATATTAGGAGGAAATTCTTTACTATGAGGATGATGAGGCACTGGAACAGGTTGCCCAGACAACTGTGGATGTGTCATCCCTGGAAGTGTTCAAGGCCAGGCTGGGTGGAGCTTTAAGCAACCTGGTCTCATGGAAGCTGTCCCTGCCTAGCAGGGAGGTTGGAATGAGATGATCTTTAAGTCCCTTCCAAAAAAAAAAAAACCCAAACATTTAATGATTCCTTTCACGGGAGAATTCTCCAGCACCTGTCACAGTAAAACTTCCCATCTCTACCACATGAGTGAAACCTGAAGAGTGAAATTTGCAGCTGAAAGTAGTTCATGTAAAGATGCAGAATCATTAGCACTTAAATTATTTGTGAATTACAAACTGAACATGATATTCTCGCAAAAGCCAGTTTAAACTTTGGGCACGTTTGTTTCAATGCTACTGAAAAGTTATATAAAAACGAAATAAATTACAGAAAATTTTAGTCATATATATCCTTAATTTTATTTTTTCCTCAAAATTATTTTAGTTGCTCAGAAATTAAATATTTTAAATCAAAATCAAAATCTTTGTAGAACAAAAAGAATCTTAACTTAGTTTGTTTTTTACAGATGTTATGAAAAAAAAGAAAAAAGTTTCACTGTCAAGCAGGCTCTAGCTGAGAGCTCAGAAGGGGATAAATGAAAGAGTCCTGCAATTTTATATTAAGACCATTTGACACTTGTAGAACATGTGTGTTGGATCTCTTCTGCAAAAACAGGCACTCAGAAAAGTAATACTAAGTAAATCTTCAAGGTCTTCTACAAATTTCCCTGAAGGAGGGGTAAGCACCCCAAATAATTACAATGCTGTGATAATAA
Source organism: Dryoscopus gambensis (assembly GCA_013389985.1). Classification (NCBI taxonomy): domain Eukaryota; kingdom Metazoa; phylum Chordata; class Aves; order Passeriformes; family Malaconotidae; genus Dryoscopus; species Dryoscopus gambensis. The sequence goes on from WEIT01039950.1 coordinate 27,381, forward strand.
ATCAGGATATAATTATCTGCTGTGGGCTTTTTAATGGATGGAAATAAAGCAATCCCACACATGCAAACTATATTTTGTTTTCATTCTGTTTCACAAGACAATCTGATGCATCTTTCATGAACTTCTCAAAAGACTGAAGGTGAAAACTCAAAAGTACATTCCTGATTTAGCCATGTTCTTTTTCATTGTAATAATATAGTGACAGATGTGAAGGATTAACTAACATTTTTTGGCATTCTGTAATTCAGCTTGTGATTAAAATGATTAGTTATTTCCTCTCAAGACATGGGAACGTGAATTTTAATTTAAAGGGCCTTCTAGTTGATACAAAAAATTCTTTATGACCATTGGTGGAGTTTAGCTTATGGATATTTGTTAAATTATTTTGATTTAAGTACAGTCTGTTTTGGTAGTTCCTGAGGATAAATGCAATTAACTAAATACTAGTAAAGAGTAAATAAATCTAGTAGGCTACTTAGGTTCTTCTGTTTGGGGCTGAGATTCCCCGAATCCACTTGGGGATGCACATACCATTCATCCTTAGGACCTCCATTCTGCAAGGACATGCTCTACAAACAAACAGAGTACAATGCAAGTACTTCATGAAAAGACCAAGAACAGACCTACAGTTAAATAGCCTAAGAGGCATGTTTCTCCTCTAGGAGAATACAATTGCTCTTTCAATTGCAGGATCAAACATGAAGATGTTCTCCTAATGGTCCTCCATTCTTCAGGATGGAGAGAGATTCCTGGTATAGCCAAGTCTGCGGATGCACTTTGCAAAAGCCGCCCAATTTCACCTTCTCTAACCAGGGCCAGTTCCAGATTAGGGGAAAGGAAGTCACTCTGTATATCGGTGGGATCCTCTGAAGTACCACTACTGAATTTGCCAGACTGAATCCCCAACAGCTAACAGAGGCAGGTTCAGGACCTCCTGCTCTCATAGCTGCAAGATCAAATGCAAAGGCTCCCAGCACACAGCTGCTGCCTGAGGGGCAAGGCTGTGCTGAAACCCCTGTATGCCTCCTTTCCTCTGCTTTGCCACTAGATACCGAATTACTAAGCAGAAAAAGCTGAAATAAGTGATTCAGGGCCTAACAACCAGAGTTTACTAGCTCTTCAGCTGGTTATTCTCCTGTTGCCTTTGAGTTTATTGAAGACAACTCAGCTCTTCTCCCTTTGGATAGTCTCTTTGTTTAACTCTTCAGTTAAAAAAATTGTTACAAGCTTCCTCACTGGAAGTCTTTCCTGAGATTTCTGTGGGATTTTTAAGATAAAATGCATTGTAATAAATGCTTTAATTTTCTATTTTTTTAAAGAGCCAACAAAAGCTCCTGCAGCCAATCCAGCCATCAAAAAAGCAGCAGCACCAGGTAAAGGAGAAAAATATTTGCATGCAGCCTATTTCTCATACTCTTGAACCAGTTTATTGCATCATAGCACCATCTGCTGGATTGCACAAAAGCCAGTGGTTTTTTTGTTAGTTCTCGGGGTGGGTTTTTGTCTGTTTTGCTCTAAATCATTGTGATAATTCATATGTGAGATATTTGCTAAGAAAAAAAAGCATTTAGCACTAATTTCTAATGTTATGTTTGCTTCTTGTCCTCCCATGGCAGCTATGAGGTGCCATATTGGGCCATTCTGCAGGGCTTGAGATCAAAAAAATTAATCTGAATGCAAAGACTGATTTGAAAACAGTATATACAGAAATTAGTTTCCATGAGAAGCTGTATTCGAGCCCTTTGAGAAGGCGATCTGATATTTCAAAGTGCTGCTCTCACAGTGGGTTGTCAAAATTGAGCTCTTAGATAATCATAAATATGCAGTGAAAAGACAAGCAAACATTTTTTAAACAAATAATGGCATAAATTCCTATCTGAATTTAGATTGGATTGTAAAAATCTAATAATTTTTATTTATTTATGATCTCATCTGCTTCACAGCCATCTTCAAAATGCCACATCTCATTTCTGCTTAAGTAAATAAAATCCAATATAATGAACAAAAACCTGAATAGTCACTATATTTGTAGTTTGACTACATTTTATAATAACTATTTAAAAACCCTTCAGGAATTCCCATATGAAAATGTGGAGAGTATAAAACCATAATATTATTCTAATCTAAAGCAGGGTAGCCCATAGTGCATCAGACTGTGCTATTGAGCTGTACCTGGTGCTGGTATCCCAGGAGTGGCCAGCCCACGCTTCCTCTGCTGCTTCTTGCCTCCAGCTGATCCCCCTGTATGGATCTGGGATCTTTTTATTTCCTTTTTCTTTCCTTTAAGATTTTTTTTCTGGCTATCCTTCTCTAATTCAGACCTTTTCAGCAGTCTATCTCAGAGTTCTCCTGCACTGAAAAAGAGAATAATAACTTGCATCAGTAAGGGTGATTGGCAATTAGTCAAGGATTAGTGCAAGCCAGGAACACCTCAGTTGTCTCTACCACGGAAGGACTCGTAGCCTGGAATCACAGTGGGTGTGGTCTATTGCAGCACACATTGTACAAGGCGCTGTGTGAAACCGGCCGAGGAAGCACCATTTCCCCACCAGCGCTCCCCGCCCCTGCCTGCTGTGTTTGTTTGACACCGTGTTCGCTTTTGCTAACACAACCGGGAAAACAGTGTAAACCACACCATTGCCATGGCCTACAGCTGAAAGCTGTCCTAGGAATGTGTGAGTATGGCAGGGAGTTCAGTCTGGAGTATTTCAGTAAACATTTATATTCATGTCACTGAAAATTTCTTTAAAGCAGCTTTGTTGCCAAAGTGTGTTGTATAGCTAGACCCTTAGAAGTCTCAACAGTACACTGTAGAAATCATTATGTTAGAACCATATGCTTATAATTAATTCATTCCACCTGCTTGCATCCAATATTTGTGTTCATGTTTGAAAAATATTCCAGTGAGTCTGCTTGTTGACAAGAAAGACGATGACAGTAATCTGCTTAAGATAAAGAAAGGCAGAAAACTGTCATGGCTTCTTATGGAAAAACAAAAGAATTTTGTCTGTTCAGACACATTTCTAAATATCTAGTTTGCCTTAAAAACTATGAAGAGCAGTAGGCTTTGACTTCTGCATTTTTGCTTCTCCTCCAGTTCCCTGAAAATTAATTTACCACCAGAATAACTCACCATAGCAAAATATTAAATATGCTTGTTTGGCAACATCATAAGTAGACTGTTGCCTATTAGCACAGTAAATTAAATGCATTATCCAATTTCATATTTCATTTTCTTACACATATCTTATTACATCAAAACCTGTACCCAAGAACGCCTAAAGCTGAAGGTTTACTCCTCTTAACAGATTGAACAGACTGAGAGCACAGCTGGTCATCTCACAGTGCATCTACATCACATATGTTCCTGATCTTAATGCCACTGGTTAAGAAATCCCTGCCTAATTCAACATGTACTATTTTTAGCTCCATATATGTATATGCACACAGAGAAAGCAAAGAAAGTGAATAGGGAGTTTGGAAGTCTGTGAGAACTTCTGGGTCTGCAAGCTGAGAGCTGCTCTAGGAAACCAGCCTCAATGAATTTCCATTACTTAATTTTGAAAGTGGATATTTTCAAATATTTCCAGTTTTCTGTAACTGGAAAAAAATCACCTCTCTGACAGTCATCAGAAACCGAGTTTGAGACCACCAGTATTTGGCTGTAAAGCAGAATAGTTTCATAGCTGTATGCAAGTGATGCTGTTCTATAGGGAAAAATCAGAGTTGAAGATACTTTGTTACACATCTTCCTCAATTACCCTGTTTTATGTTGTCCCCATCCCAAATCCTGCTGCCATGTCTTCTTTTTTCTGCACAGTGCATTGTCTCCTCAGCTGTGCCAGCAGGACAAGTCTGAGAGTGACCTACCCTTACAAAATATCCGTCTGTCCTGTTTCCCTGAAGAGTGGCACAGGTTTCTTTCACAGGATTTCCTCAGGCACCCCATGTGTGCTGGGCCCAGCAGGGTCTCTGAAGGGTTTCTCAGAGCCAGGGTGTAGGTGGTGAGCAGGTGCCTCATCCTAACATCCTTTGTCAGGACAGAAGGCTGAGAGGGAAAACTCCATCTCACCCCCATCCCTGTGGAGCCTCACACCTCAAACCTTATCATGCCCTGCAGCTGTAGCTAATTCTGCTGAGTGAGTGTTCCAGCTCTCAGCGGGGGGCAGAGTCATCACACCTTGGTTTAGCAAGTTTGCTGGGTCTGTTTTGTCACTGTGGGAGAAGCAAGCTCATGGCATTGCAGGACAGGGAAGGGAGCACAGGCTCAAACCATGCAGAGAGCATTTCCAGCTAAATTAGCAGGAGGGTGACTGTGTTCCCCGGCAGGCAGCAAGGAGCCTCAGTGCCACCAACCTCAAGCACTCCCTTAGCTTAAGGGAGAGGGATGGGAACAGTTAATCTGTGAATCCCTCTTTAGGAGATGGCCTCACTTCATAGGCAAGACTCCTGCAGACGGTGCTTTCCCCTGATATTTTGCCTGACTTCAAAATCAGTTCCAACTCTTTCCAACACTGCAAAAATTAAATCCTAATTTTTTCTTAGAATTTCCCTGGAATGATCTCGAAATTTTTTATTTAATTTTGCAGTATGTTTAACAGATTTTGTACTGTCACTTAACTGCCTAATTACTGGGGTTTAAAGCCTAATTTTCCCCATCTTCCTCTCCACACACATGCAAAACAAAAAAATAATGGTATTCATCACTTGCTTTGGGTTTATAACAAAAGCTCTTTTTGAGCACAATTTCCCCCTCAAAAAATCAATAAAATTAAGTCTGGATCCAGAAAGAATAAAATAAGTATGACAGACAATAGCTAATTTTAAGTGCTCAGATGTTAGCTGCATCAAATCTCCCCAAACTGACTGCCAGTGCTAGAATTATTATTACTTTTTTATGCCACCAATCTTTCCACTGTTTGTAGGAAGCAGAAAGATGACATTATGTAGGAAATTATATAGGAAATGGGTTCATGGGGTAAGAAGAATATTAGAATTCAGGCTATACTGAAAACTTGGTCAGAGGATGGATTGTATAGGTTAAGATCATTCTGCCTAATGCAGGGAGAACTGCTGGTGTTACTGGTGAACTGCTGGGCAGTATTTACTTAGCAGGGAAGTCATTTTAATTCTTGGTTCAAGATAAATGATTGTAACTAAAATGGCATCAGGAAATCTATTGCCATAAGGTATAACCAGTTTTATTCTACATAAAAAGGAAATGAAACCCAAAGTTTATGGGACAGCAGGTATACTTTGAAAGGCGGAAAAGGTTTATCAAGGAACTGGCTTATTGACTGTCTTTTAATTATCCCCTGTAGGACACAAGTACATAGAAAGAAAGCTAAAACCATATACATGTTACAGAAGATTAATAAAATTCAACATGTCTATTGAACAATTTAGCAACACAGTGGAACAGGCAAACTTATCATGGATTGTTTGTCAGGTTTCTCAGATTCAGGTCCCAAGCCACACACCAGGGATGTATTTTACTCACAGTGATGCCTTAGGTTTTAGCTTTTATACTTTTCAGATCCTGTATTGCCTAGTATGTAACTCTGAAACTTCATATAGCCTGTTAGCTACTGTTCTCCCATTCTGGTTAGACATAACAAACCCTCTCTGGGCCTGAAATCAAGGACACCTTGCTGTCCCAGGCCCCAAAATATGTAAACTGAGCTTCTGGCAGTAGGAGCAAACATGGGATTAATTAACTGAAGTTATAATTGGAGAACTAACCCTGATATGCAAATGGACCAAACATAAAATAGTAAGAACCCATGACCCAGCGTCCATCTTGGGTGGAGCCCCTCGGAGGCTTTTGACTGCCCAGGGTGTACCTTTGAAGGCACTTCAAATAAATACCTGCTTTTATTCTCCTAATCTTGTCTAGCCTCTATTTTCAGGAAGCCACTTCAAGGCATCAACAGCCCCACACCCTCTTCATCATCTATCAAACTATGTATTCTCATCTTGTGTAGATATGTGTAGTCACACATCTTCTTGTGTAGCCAGTCCAAGTGGAGAGACTTCAAAAATCAGGGTCAAGTTTATGTTACACAAATCTATAAGTACCTTTGGAAAAAGGAAAAGGAGCCTCTCTTGCTCACCGTACATGGACATAGTAAAGTTTGCCATCCTGCAATCTCTTCAGGATCTTATGTCTGAGTGCCTCTATGTGCCCTGAAATTTCTCTTTATAAGCAGCCACTGCACCTAGTGAAATCGTTTCTGCATGTATTTCTGTCGTACGGATGTTACCAAGAAAATTGTTCTGGTAGCTGGAGTAGACAGTTCAATTTTCCATTCTCTGAAGTTAACCCTCAGACTTTTTTAGAACATAAGCACAGCCATTCTCAGGGTTTAAATTCTGGGCTTACAGTCTAACTCTTTGGGGACAAATGTTAGAGGTAACTTATTGAATGCATAAGGACAAGCTTTGCAGTTTATTTTTGCACAAAATAAGTCTTCACTCAGGTGAAGCAGGTGTTTATGCAGCAATAAACAAAATAATGAAGACTTACCTGTATTAATACTGCTACTCAGGGTCCTTGTATTTAGATCCAGGATCATTCTGTAGTCCTTCTGAATCACCAAGGTTTTCTTTTCAGTCCATCTTAGCATAATTCTTCCTCTGCCCGACCTTAGCTCTTTGGGAAGTTAAATACCATATCTTCTCTGACTTAGTAATTTTCTTTCTGGTTTCAATGGGATGGTTCCAGGCTTGCCTGTTTTTGCACAGTAGCTGGAAGTTATCTGATCTCAGTCCCCAGCAATAATCCAAAGGACAGGAGAAACTGGTTCTTGGTCCTCACCTGTTTGTCCTAGGGTGCTTGCACTAGGCTTTATTGAAGCCTCGGAGCTGACACTGCTCCTGGTCTGCCAGGAATGCACTGTACCCTCAGCAGCTAAAACCTCGTTCCTGCTGCAGTAGTCCATCACTCAGCCACTTAATATCTGCAGGAATCTATTATGTGGATGGAGATGTATTCCACAAATCAACTCACTGTGAGTTTCAACTCACTGACATTTTCATCCTCGTTGAAGTCTGAGAAGATATTACAGAACAGGATGTCTTAAATTGTCCACAGGATTATGTAAGCTGAGTCATTATCTAACTCTGAATGGGAAAGGAAAAATGAATTCTTGACTTATGTCACAATAGATGATGCCCTGAAATGGAAAGAATTTTCTGATGTTAGAAGATTTTACTTTAAAGACATGAATTCTTTACATATAGGATTTATTTAAATAGAGCATGAAATAGCTTATTTTACACTAAGCTTTCTAATTTGAAATCCAGTTTTTATTCACCATTTAAAAAAAAATTTTGGAGTAAATGACCTAAAATCTATAATATTTTTACTACTTTTACTAGGATGTTGAAATGCCCCGTCTCATAGCTTGACACATTATTTTGCATTAATCCTTTCCTTAGAGTATTCTCTGTTTCTGGATAATATTGAATTAAAATAATTTCCAGTACTTCCTTTCAGATCACAGTGTCTGTGAAGAAACTTGTACTGTAAATGCAGTCTTGTTTCTTTTTTTATTACCAGATCTTTGGTATGCATCAAAGTACTTTTGTATTGCTAGCACAATGACAGCACTACTTTAAGAGCAAGGCAGGGGGAGCAAGTTAACTACAAAAGTGTTTTCGTTCACACATGAAAGTAACAATAATGACAATAAAAGAGGGTCAATTTAAGTGCTATTAAAAAAACAGAGCTCAAAGGATTATAGACATGTCCACTCTTTACAGAAACGGCATTTTAAGGTGCTTTGTTCTGAGGCTGGTAAACTTTCATAGCCCTGAACTTGTTTAATGATTTAAGTGCACTTCTGGCTACAATTGGGCCCAATTTCAACAAGGATTTAACATATCTTTAACTCCATCTTGAGTTAGGAAAGCATTCAAGGGCATGCTTAAGCTTTGTTGAATCGAGACTATCACATAGACTACGGATATCATTATCTTTCCAGGCATTAATGTTTTGGAAGTGGTACCAAGGTCACTTTGCTATAATGGGAGTAAATAGGCCCCATCCTGTTCATTGTGATCATTATGAAAATGTCACTTGATTTTCAGGGGAAGAGTGGTGTGGATTAGAGTTTTTATAACATATATTATTATATTACAGCTACAATTTATGATGTACAGTTTTGACACCATTGCTTTCTGCCTGTGAAGAAAAGCCACAGACCAAATACATGGAACTGAAAGCATTTGCATGTCATCCAGGCTTTTCTTTCTTTTCTTTGCAGAAAATTTTTCTCAGATATTTCCCAACAGGGTAGCAGATTTCAAAAAAATATACTGATACAGAGAACTGTAACCTGCTTTCCTTTTCTTCACAAAAATGCATTAGGAAAACTGATTCTTGCCCTCCTCAAAAGATGATCATATATAGAGGAGGGAGTATGTGTGGCATAATTTCACAATGTAAGAGATTTCCTTGGTGTGTTCTTATTCCAGAAAGAAATGTATTTGTACAGTTCATTATCTGTTGGGTTTCCCTCCCCACCATTCCCCTGGGGGGAGGGGGACCCTGGCGTGGAGTCTTAGTCTGGACACGGGGCCTCCCTGCCCCTGTACCTGCTCCCTGGCCACATGTAACCCAAAACATCTCATTGGTGTTCTCATTGGTGATTTTGTGTTCACCTGGCCCGGGGACCTGGGGATTGTCTCGTGACTTGGTCAGTCTGTGTGCTGGCTCTGCACCATGTGGCCACAAAATAAAGATCTGCTGAAATATCTACAAATATGAGCCTTTCCTGATTTCTTCTACCGACTAAGCTGTCTCCAGGAGGGTTGCAGGACTGCACTACAACAATTATCTTTATAAATTGAAGTGTAAAATGGCAATGAGGTTTTCTACAATGATCCAGAAAGTAAGAAGAGTGCTGAAATATATTTCAGTTGAACACATACTCCTTGGGAGCAGGAGAACAGGAAAAATCTAGTTTGATGCAAGACTTTCTCATGTGGATTATCTCAGGCCTAACAATGTGACTGAACTCATATTGCAATATTTCCCTTCAGCAGAAGGGACTAAGGGGATCTTCTCTTTATCTAAATACTTATGTTCGCAATATTCTTACTGAAAGGATATCTTGGAGAGCTTTACCACTCTGTCTCATTGGGTTTTAATTAACCAACATGATATGAAGTTCTGAGAAGGGAAATGATAGGCATATAGCCTATAAAACCAAGATTACAAAACTGTAAGACCAAGCTAACTTTCTGCTAAGGATTTAAGTATTTAAGACACTGCATAGAATAGGACAACAGTAGGCTTCACTGAAATATTTCTGGTAAAAGATAAACAGCAATACAGGAAACACCATTTTTATGCAGCTTCTGAGTGCAAACAAAATGGTGTTGGTTAATTAACATGTGGTGCATCCCACACAACAGCATATTCACTTGAAATGCTATTTATTTAAATTTTCCCAGTCTGTGTCATTCCCAATACAATTTTTATTTTCCTGAACAATGCTTGGTCGTGAATTAGGAGATAACGGGTGCACACACGCACTGATACATGTGTGCACATACCTACATAAATTATAACAGGAAATCAATTGTTCTCTCTTGTTGGATGGCGGAGGGTCACACTTTGTTACTGCCTGTTCTGGTAGGAAAGATTAAAATACACCACAGCAAATTTGCCAGCCTAGATGCTTTTCAGAACCATTTGCATTCTTAGGGAAGGATGTGGCTTAGGGAAGAGCTACAGAGGCGGATTCAGGTTCTCTTCTGTCTCCCACCTACTCTGGATTGCCTAAGAGTATGTCACTAGTAATGAAACAAAAAACACATTTGTATGGTTTTATGGGCATGTTATACATAACTTTGTCAGTTTTCATAAAAAAAGAAAAGCCATTTGTTTAAAGCATCAGAGCAAATAAAGATGGTAAATGTCAAACTAGATCAAATCTCAATTCCATGCATGCTAGAAAAATAATACATTACCAGCAAAACTTCCCTGAATAAAAGCATGCTGTACAGTCTCATACACATGCAAAAATGGTTAAATATAAAAATAATGACAAATGCCATGGCAAATTTCTGATGTGTTTACAGTTGGCAATATCCTTTCATGTGTCATACTAACTACTTGAAAGTACAAAAAAAGTAAAGAATAAGACATTGAGATCAAGCAATGATAACTTGTGGCTTGTAGTAAATATTTAGGTCTGGAGTTTCCTGAAGTCTATGGCTAGTGCGATGAAAGTTTTCAGTTCATTCCATTTAAATATCAAGACATGAATCACCTAAGATCTCATATCATGTCAGATTTCCCAGAAATGCTTGATGTCAAATTCTATGTTATTTACTTTTATAAATTTTCTCATGGGAAAGGATCTTATTTCATATGCATCTGGAAATAAAACTATAATGAAGAAACTCTATAGGCCTTCCCTAATGTTTTGCAGTTTTGAAAAAAACCCCTGTAAAATAAAGCTAAATAAATGGATTATTTTATACTTTGCCAAAACACTTGCTAAGTGTTGTTAGAATCACACTGTTTCCTGATCTCCTGAGAGCTGAGAGGTCTTAGAATGAGAGAGAAAAATAATTACCTCAGAACCACTAAAGACGGAATTACATTTCCTTTAGTTTCCAGGAAGTTATCCTGAGCAATAGCAAAACAGAAACCCCCGCAATACCAATCAAAATTATAATTTCCAGAACAAGTCTTAAAATATCTGCATGAAAGTGGATAGTCTGAAGAGCACTCGAGCTACACAAAACCAAAGCTGCGGATGTTGTTATGATTAAGAGCATCGAGGCAGCCAGTGCTCCCCCCAAACCACTGAGTCCCAAACTTTTGTCCTCTCAGTTTTTGCTATATTTTCCCTCCTTGACCTATACTAGAATTGCAACCCAGGGTAGGATGCTGTGAAGAAAATACATTTATTCAGGCAATAAATACCAACTTGCTCTCTTTTTCCATCATGTTTTCATATTGCTGGGAAAATCGCAACCATGACTCATTTTTTTTTTGATGACACAAACCTGCTCCATGAACATGTCCACAAAAATTTCATTTCTCATTTACAATGTGTCTTTAAAGATTCTATAATCTTTTCAATATGTTATACCATCAATATATTAAAATGTGCTTTATATAACTATACTAAAACTAGGTCCATGATTTCAGCCAATTAACCTTGATGTTTTGAAGTGTACCTTTTGGCTGAAAGATATTGTTTTTAAAGTTGTGGTAAAATTCCAAAAATATTTTTTGGGAAAAACAAAAAGAAGAATAACTTTTTTTAAAGAACTTATTTATTTTGGAAACTACATTTTCCTTTGCAATATATATAAGATGGCTCTTCAGAGAGATTTAAAAACTCAGACAAAAAGGAGTATTTTATTTCAGATAGAATGGAAATAGGTTGCTTGGAGTGAGAGTATGGAGTAATGACGTATTTTGTTTCAAACTTAACAATTGTGGGGTTTTCATATTTAAGATCAGTCTGTCCTTTCAAATATTAATTATTTTCATAGTGCTGCATGAATTATGTCTTATTTGCCCACTGTGCAGTCAGTATTAGCATTGATTATGAATTAATATTTAATGGACATCTTATTCATATTAATGTTGTTGATAAACATTTTAAATTTTATGTTGACAGTTCTTTTTTCCTTTTTCTTATTGAGTTGAATGATAGGTCATGTTTGTAAATAAGGTTACTTTTTGTGAGGGTACAGCATTCAGAATCACTTTGAACATGGAACTTTATATCTTGATTCTAGAGTGGAAATTGTTTAAACATTAATATTGCTCAACCGTATACCACAGCTTTAATACAAATATAACCCATAATAAGCTTGGAGAATATACAGTAATCAGATATTGGTAAGCGATGAGCATGTATTTAAAAGTATTCACATAGAGTCCTGTGTGCAGTTTCGAGCACCACAGTACAAGCATATAAAATTATTGGGGAGCATCCAGAGGAGGACTGTGAGGGTAGTGAAGTGTCTAGTGGAGAAGCCATATGAGGAGTGGATGAAATTACTTGGTTTGTTCAGCCTGGAGAAGAGGAGACTGTGGGTAGACTTCAAGCTTCAACATCCTCATGAAGGGAAGCAGACTAGTGGACACTGATGTCTTCTCTCTGGTGACCAGTGACAGGACCTGAGGGAATGGCCTGAAGCTGTGTCAGGGGAGATTTAGGTTAGAAATTAGGAAAAGGTTCTTCACCCAGAGCCTCGTTGGGTACTGGAACATGCTCCCCTGGGAAGTGCTCACAGCACCAAGCCTGACAGAGTTCAAGAAGCATGTGCACAATGCTTTCAGGCACATGGTGTGACTCTTGGAGTTATTCTATGGAGAGCCAGGAACTAGACTCAATGATCCTTGTAAATCATAGAATATCCTGAGTTAGAATTCAATAATATCCCTTCCAGCTCAGGATGTTCTATGATTTGATGATTCTAGGATATATCCTGTGATCAGTCAGCTCAGATACTCTTGAATTTAGGAAATGTTCCTGTGTGGATCCAAACTTGCACAGCACAGCCTTTCCATATGCTGTTTTAAAGCATCTGCAGACAGAAAGAGCTTAACTATTTTTTTTTTTTTTTTGCTACTGTGAATGTCAGCACTGGCTGGTAGATGTTGTTCAGTCTCTATCTGTGGCAGGCTGCCCTGCTCCTTCTGGGAGGGGATGTTATAGCAGATTCTTGCAGCATGGAAAGTGTTACAGAAACTACCATGAAGAAGTTGTAAATCCCAGCCACAGATTGTTAGAGGGTACAGAGCTTAGGTGGATGAAACTTTTCAGCTTCAGGCTCCAAATCCTGTTCTGGTAGTGAGCTCCAGCGAGCAGTTGTTTCCTCCACACTGTGCATTCCTGTAAAAGAGGCCAGGTTCCTCTCCCTTCCCCCATGGCTGTAGAGCAGCAGTGGCTGGACTAGATGCACTGCTTATTCTCCCATCTCTCCAATGAAGAAAGACAAGGACCACAGGTGCCCTGAAGCATGTATAGTTGGGTTGCAGGCCTCCATTTAAACCACTCTGAAGCAAAACTACAGATATTTTAACCGATACTGTTTCTACAGTTTCCTTTTAGCACCTTAGTATAAAAGAAAAATCCTTTGCTCTTCCTTATTAATAGCTAATCTGAACCTGTTTATCCAGCGTGAAAACCACTGAAGAGACTGATTACAACTATAAAGGCTTTATTTTGATGTGCTGGAAAGCAGGGAAGGATTCACCAAACTGAGAGTCCATAGGAATATGTCACATCCAGTGGCTAATAGTAGCATGAAAAATGATTGTCACAGGCAATAAAATAGAGCATTACAAGAAGAGAAATGTATATTTTACTCTTTTTTTTATTTTTCAGAACCACAGAAAAAAGAAAAAATAATGGAATCTGGTGAATATTCTGCCCTTTTTATCTTACTTTTAAACTATCTTAGTATTTTAAATTAATTTGTGTCAGAAGTCAACATTTGATTTTTTTAACTTTTTTTTTATTTTTACAGCCAAAACAACAAAGAAAGACTCAAAAGTACATGGTAAGTCCTGCAAAAGACTGTAAGTTTTAGAGTCTTATTTATCTGATTTGATTCTTAGTTGAGACAGGTTTAGGTAGTGGGATAAAAAAAAATAAAGCCATGAATGTAATTTTGCTGGTTTAATTAAAGTTACTTAAGCAATTGAATGGATGTGGAACAACCATTTGGTCTTCTGGAACTGAGATATAATTAAACGTTGAGAAGAACAAGAGGGTGAGAATTCTTCATTTCAGCTTTTAAAAGATTTGTCTTTTCAAAGAAAGTTACAGTAAATGGAAGGAGAAACA
>WEIT01039951.1:0-15354 GCA_013389985.1 Dryoscopus gambensis
TTGGCAATATTAGAACTAATATCATGCCTGGTATGCGCTCATTAAGTTCATCACTTTGAGTGGCACCTTGAAGTTTATAGCCTCTGGACGTGAAGTGGATGAGGTTATAAGCCCAAGACAGCAGTTTATACCAATGGTGTTTTTCTGCATCCAAGAGGCAAGCCTCAAGCAGGTGAACAGAAGGAAGCAGGAACAAGACTGTGGAAGAAAATTAATTTTGTCTGCATATCAGTCTTCAGTGTGATAAAGTCAATGGAATGTTAAGAAGCTTAGTAAATAAGTCATTTGGTGATTCTCACATTAAAAAATTGACCTATAGAGATATGGGTACATGCTGGCTTCATGTAATCTGATAGCCAAATCTGTTCACTACACTAAAGAGTTGAGGAATTACAGAAAACTGTGCATTAAAGTATTCAAAGCTGTTCATAGTTGCATACAGACCACTTCTGATCTATCACTGATGATCTCTATTTACATGACTGTATCGAACCACTGAAGGCAAGATAATTTAAAAGACTTATTTATTCATTAATCAATTTATTAAAAATGATTACCCACTTGAATACATCCTATATATACAACCAGTGTCAACATTTCTGTTTATTATTGCAAAATGAAATGACAACAAATTGTGCCCTTCTGTAGTTTTTGCTTTGCTATAAAATTTATTGCAAAGGCAAATATGAAGTCCTAGATAGCATCTGCACTTTGCTTAAGTCTTTCTTAATTTAGTGAGCTGTAGCTATAACAGAGTCTTCTAAGGGATTTAAATTACTTAAGTTACTGTGGTTTTCTGGTATTCCCTCCATCATAACACAAATGAAATAAATTGGATTTAAATGTCAAAAAGCCGTCAAATTGTTAAGAGCTCATACATGCCCTTTGTGATCACTAGATTCAGCAGGGTCCCTCTGAGACTGTTTATGCTGAAGAAAAACATACACATGAAACACCCATGCCTATGAGGTAACAGAATACCCACATCTCTGTGCCGCCAGGTTCTCACTTGCTGCTTTCTTTTAATTTCTTCTGATTGAAATAATTTTTATGTAAGATAATGAGAACTGTTGGGTATTGTGATGGCATAAAAATACCCCAACCTGAAGCAGATCAGCAGATTATGTATTAAATAGCAACCTTTTTATTTTCTTTTTCTCCTCAAAAATCATTTATTTATTTGTTTACAGGAATAAAAAACCCCAAACTAGTTATGTCTACCCTCATCTTTTTCATGTAACTAACCTTGCAGAATTTTAGAGGATTGTGTGTTGTTAGGATACACGCTCACATACTAATCAGTAAATGTACTGAAAAGCACTGTTTCTAATAACAATCAAATACATAATGAATTTTATTATTTAGAATTTGATCATCAATATGTACATGTTTCCAAGGTTTTTTGCATCAGTTTGAGTTGTTATATGCATACAGCAGAAAAGCAAGAGAGGAAAGAGAGAAGAAATACCATTCCTCTCAGTCAGAATGCATTGTGGACACATACATACAAACATGAAAATGGCTCTGCTGGAATTGTAAGATCTGCCATATAGCACGTTTCTTGAAATGCATCAATAAAAGGGAAATTGACCCATTTTATCTATCTTAGAAGTTGTTTTTTTTTCTTCCAGTCATCATTTCCCATCATCTTCTCTCTTGCAGTGACGTATTGTACTGAGTTGCAGTGTTTTCCGTGGTTGCCAATACAAAACCATGGTCCTCAGATATGTTCCTTTCTCTGATGTCTCTCCATTTACATTAACATTTCTAGAAAGGTAGGAAATAGAGAGCTTTCAGAAAAGAAAAGAAAAAAAAAAGATTAAAAAGCCCCAATGGAAAATAACCACTAAAACAACAAAAATCTTTGTGAGAACTGTTAACAACATCTTGTTTTCTTTTGTGCTCAAGTTCTTCCCTTAATGCTGTTCACTTACATAATTATATATTATTACTGCTTGCTCAAAGGGCCTTATGCTTTAAGACACTTTCTCTCTGAAACCCATCCATTTGGTTTAGTTTATACTGTTATAATTGCATGAGTGTGACTCAGAAAAGTGTTAAATGAAATCAGTATTACATTTTTTATTTAAATAACTTTTTCTCCTGGCTAATCAGAAGTATTTAATTCCAAAACATCCACCAAAAGAAATGGACTACACACATACTCTATCTTCTGAGTAATTTTTTGTTTAATTTACTGAAAAAAAGAACAGGTTTTACTATTTCCAGTCCTTAGAGTCAATAAATCCATATATTATTCCACCTCATTCATCTTGATGAAAAGTAAGAACTAGAAGGTAAATTCTTACTCAATGACCAAATCCTCTTTGAAAGGACTTGTCCCCCTAAGAAATCAAAGTGTCTTTCTATTTGATTACTATTCCACAGTATTTGTTCTGGGTACGTGGAGAATGTCATTTATTCACCCAGTGTCAGCTTCTACCTCAAAGGAAGTGTGACATTATTGGGTTTGATGACTATCATGATGATAGGGGATTTGGCTGGTACATGTAGCAGACTTTACATTGCTTCAAATTTTTAAATGTGTTGACTGTGAGCAAATGTTTGCCCAAGAATTTTATTATGGAGAAAGAAAATAAAAGGTTACTTGTGCAAGAAATGAAAATGCTTTGAGTAAATATTGTTTTCCTATATCTCCTCACTGATCTTTGATAGATACTCCTTCTTTTTTGGCTCTTGAAGTTCCAC
This sequence comes from Dryoscopus gambensis, assembly GCA_013389985.1. Taxonomy (NCBI): domain Eukaryota; kingdom Metazoa; phylum Chordata; class Aves; order Passeriformes; family Malaconotidae; genus Dryoscopus; species Dryoscopus gambensis. Next base: position 2,710 of record WEIT01039951.1, read on the forward strand.
ATAAACAGTGTATGCTAGAAACATGATATGTACAAATTGCAACAATCAGAAATTATTTATCCCTCTGAGGCAGAGGTACATTTTCAAATTCATCACTACTGAGACTATTGAAAGGAGTAGAACAGCACCAAATATGTTTTTAGGCATATTTAACAAACAAGGGAGGAACAGACTTTTCAGTTCTTGCTCTTTGCAACTTTTGTTTGTCAAATAAGTCAGCTAATGTAAGAGCCTATTTCCCAGATTTGCAAGAGTAGAGCCACACTGGTATAATGTGCTGGTCAAGTTCAACAGAAACCCAATTACCCCTCAAGCTTTTTGAAAACCCATAGGATTAGTGAGAGCCTTAATAAGCTGCCTAACTTGTAATCCTCTATTTATCCATAGCAACTGATGGGGGGAAGGAGAGAACAATTTTTTAGAAAGTTCTCAGAAGCTGAAATTCTGTCCTATGTCAAATTAGGGCATAGAAGTTACAAAAAACATCAAAAAATGGGGTTTTGTGCCAGTTGTATGAGTTTAGTTATTGCACTAGGTTGCCATCCCCTCAGTAGGAATTAAGAGTGGCTAACCTTCTAGCTCAGAAAGGTCACTGCAGCAGAAACTTGCACTTACATAAGGAATTATGCAATGGTACTCAGTGGGAAATATTATTACTGTTTTGTTTGTTCATTTCATTCTCCACCATTTTCACATGATTTTATGCAGAAAGATAAGAGTAAATACAAGCTTCCAAAACTTCCTGGGAAATCAGACCTTGGGAAAAAAACTTCAAAACTATTATACTTTTATTTTTAATTTACAGTCATCTAAAGAAAAAATGTTTTGAAAGTCTTAGTAAAAGCTAACTGCTTGCTGGACAGAATTATCAAAAGTTTAGCTAATGGGCTGTTGCAAATAGTTACTTCATTCATATCAAGAGTACTGAGACCACTTTTGTATTCCTGGGTATGAGATATTTTGTCACATAGTGTGTGCCTATTTTATTGGTGGTACTCATGGTACATATTTTTTGATGTCCTTTCTTTTATTCAGTCTGATTTAGAAAGAATCCGTTCTTTACATAGATTTTTTTTTGTGGCTTTTTGTTTTCTTTTGTTTTGGATTTGTTTTCAGATATTGTCTGTAGCAAATTACAAAAATCTGTGACATGTATGAAGACACAGGTAACATATACCGTCAATAACTCAAAATCTCTTATGATGGTGTAATTATCTCTTCTACTCTGTACAGTAATAAAAAAAATTGACAGGGCATTTCCTTTATAAACCATTGCCCATTTGCTTCCCTGAGGCAGTTACAGGTTTGCAGCTTCTCAAAACTTAGATGATGTTCTCAGAATATGTTATAAAAAACTAAACGAATGCTTATCTACCAACATACCCATATTTTGTTGCTGTTGTTCTTTCTTTCTTTCCTTTCTTCACTTCCTTCCCAAAATTTATGTGCATTGACCTATGCATGATGTGACACTTTCTTCCTGAGAGAACAGTAGCCAATTTTCAGGGGGCTGAAGGAGCACGGTAGCACAGATACATAACCAACTCTCCCTCTCTGTGCATGAGCAGATTAGATATATTAATTCTGTAATTGCTTTTACAGAGAACAAAAGTGCTTCAGGTGCATGGAATAACAGCATACCTCTTTATTTCCCTCTTCTTTGATGCCCTGAGAAAAATCTAAGTCTATCCAAATGAAGGCTTCATCTATGCAAATATTCTATTTGCATACTGTCAGTGAGCATTTTAGATTAACTTGGTTTTTTTCTTTCTTACATTTATATGCAGATTTCCCATTCTTGAAAAATATTTTATTGTTTAGCCCTCTGCTTGACTAGGAATTTGGGGCTATGCTGCCATCAGTTTATTGTGGTTTTTTACCTTGAAACCTTTTCCCACTCTTTCTAATATTAGGTAGGGAATCTATGTCTATCTTGTCCTAGATGTATTATGAGTATTCTGCAGCTGATTCTCTAAATGAAATTCTAAATTTCTACCCTAGTATTTTTTGACCAAGCCTTATCATCAACAATATAAAATTCTCTTTGTATTTCAAATGTTTAATATTTCCTTTAAAAAAAGGAAACACAGTCTACTGCTATTAAATTAGAATTCTTGCTTTAAATCTCCTCCTTTTCTAAGCAATCTAATGGTTTTATGCCATCTTCCCTCACCCCTGTATTATTCACTACTGTATGTCACTGTCAAAAGTTGCTTTTTACTTGGCACTGGTGAGACTTTGGCTTGGACTACTGTGCCCAGATTTCTTTGGAAGACACTAAAAACAAACAAACAAACACAGTGGCAGGGATCCAGAACAGAACAAAACAGAAAGCTAAGAGTTTTAGAAAGCATTATGTTGTATATCCTGCTAAAAGAGCTAATTGTTCATATGTAAGGTCCCGAAGAAAGACATAATGATGTGCCCCTACAAACATACATGAGAGGACAATAGTCTTCTATTTCTACTGAGAAAAATCATTAAATGGATAAGGAAAGAATACATAATAAAGGGTGAATTTTTCATGAAGAAGGCCCTCACTGGAAAACTAAAGTAGACTTTCTGTTTATAAAAATATATATTTGTTTTGAGCATGTTAAATAAAAAAACTCATGGAAAAGATTTTTCTGGGAGGTACTGAAAAACACCTGGAGGACAACACAGTCATTCCTCACAGCCAAAATTGCTTCATGATAGGAAGGTCCTGCTTGTCAAGCCTTATTTCCTTCTACAATACAATAACCCATCTAGGAAAGCCAGTAGATGCAATCCTTTTGGACTTCAGCAAAGATTTTAATGTGGTCTCACACAGTGTCCTTCTGGGCAAAATATCCAGCACACAACTGGATAACTGTGCTACATGGTGGGTGAGCAACTGGCTCACAGGTTGAGCACAAAGGCTTATAGGTAATGGGGTGACATCAGGCTGGCAACTGGTCACTAGTGGGGTTCTGCAGGGATCCATCCTCAGCCCAGTTCTCTTCAGCATCTTCATTGACACCTCGGACACAGGACTCAAAGGAATACTAGGTTTCCACAGCACTGTGAAAAGGGACCTGTGAGTCCTGGTGGATGGCAAGTTGAATATGTGCCAGCAGTGCCCTGGCAGCCAGGAGGGCCAACTGTGTCCTGGGGGGCATCAGGCATAGCATTGCCAACATGGCAAGGGAGGTGAAATATGGTAGATAGGTATACTTCTGTTTCAGGGATGTGTTATTTTGCTATGTTTATTTTAACCCATTAGAAGTTACCAAGATAGTAAACTCAAAGACTTTTATGTATGCATATTTAGTGCTCTGCTGAGGATATTTTGTACACAACTGATGGCAATTTTGCACCGCAGGGTCAAGGAAATAGGGAAAGAAAATCTGTCAGTTTTCAGGGTAGTAGAAAATACGAAGCGTTGTAGAATTACTGTACCATATGCAAAAAGGAATTGCAGACTAATATAAGAAGAAGAAATCAAACAAAAATAGTTGATCCAGTATGATACATTGAAAGTCACTATTTAATTTATTTACTTTAAGTTGGTTTTTTTTACTTTGAGTGACATTTTTTTGGAGGATTAGAAGTGAAGAAAGCACTTAGTTCAGCATTTTTCAGCATAATTCAGCATTTAGTAAATGCTATAGAGTTATCCTGAGACTTATAGACATTATATCAATCCATTTGACAAGTACTTGCAGTTTCCACTTTAGTGCACAAAAATGGTAAACAGTGAGTCCACAAAGCTGTTTCCTGATATTTTATTAACTAAAAAACTGCAAACAAAACCAAAAATCTCTGCAGGCCTGATTGCTACTGCCAGGTCTTCCTAGTAATTGTATTATTTGTGAGTACTACGTACATATGTGTGAGCTACACACATATTAAATAAAATCCCCCTTAACCATATTTTCAGATAGAATCAGTACATAAATGTTTGTACACTCTTCTTTAAATGAAATATAATTTTTCAATAAAAATGCAGTTTTCTCTAAAATCAAATAGAAACTCATGAAACTAAGGGCTATCACTAGCTTTAGAGTTCCTTTGAAAATTTCTCCCTTTAATCTTCTAAAATATCTATTCACTGTCATGCTTTCATTTTGTATCTACTTATTTGTTGGACTGACTTATGAAGTGCTTTGAGATAAATTTGTGCAATGCACTTTACAAAAGAGCCTGAAGAATCATATTGTTCCTTAATAGAGGCAGATATGGCATAGAAAATTGGCAAATTGCTGAAATTTCCCTAGGAACATGGTTTGCAGTAAAATGTTTTATGATTCTGTAAACATCAGTCACAGATGTAAGAAGCCGGAGGTTCCCCCCTCATACCCCAGGTTTTTCTAATTCTAAAGCTATCTACCAAAAATAAACACCACAATCTGTGTTCGTGTTTCCACATTTTTATTTTTGGTAATGCTCTAATTTTTTTTTTTTGTTTAAAAAGATGGTTCCTGGACTAGAGCATAGTCTTTATTGCACACTACATAAAAATGTAAGGTTCTAAAGATCAGCTGAAGTGAATAAATCAGATAAATATTAGGGGAAAACAGTAGCAAACCTAGGAATAATACATTACTTGTAACCATATAGGTGATTATGGCAATTTTTAAATTTTTGCTTAAAATTAAAACAAATTGATTCTTTAAGATTAGTATCAGATGATTAAGGTAATTAAATAGGACTAAAAATGCTATTTTTAAAAAAGTAATTGGCCAGATTCAGAATCAGAATAGGTTTCTTCATGTCCTTAAAAAAGATACAGTTTGAACCTGCAGACAAGTTCTTGTTTTAAGTTTTTCTTTCTGATAGCTATGCTGATCTCGAAAGAACTGACAGGGGTTTAGTTTTCAACAAGACTGAAGCAAATCTACCTGTAGCTGATGTTTTCATCGAGAACACAAGGCCCAGAGGTTTCATTCTGCATAAAATACACCTGAAGCTTTTGAAATTACATTATTCAGAGAGTAGGATGTGCTCTAAATCAGTCTTTACCTCCTTGCATTTACTGTAGTGCAACCAGAGGCTCCTAATGCAGGCAATATGAGTACTTCACCTTATATTTAGATCTCTAAATCTACCTAATTTTTTTTTGAGGTCGATTTAAATTTACCCATGTGCCCTGTGTATCTGTTTTGGCTCAGAGAAGCAGTGTGTCCCAAACAATCTTCCACTTGTGCCTTCCATCTTCCAAGGAGGGAAAACTTTTCTGCTGCAATGACTTTCCTCCCTGAGCAAACACAGCTGGTCACTGTCCTGAGGCACCAGGCTGGTGCCGGGCTGGGTCTGCTTCCCTGGCTGGTCAGCCCACCCACTTGGGCAGTGAGGTAACACAATAACGAGAGTAACCCTTTGCTAGTAATTGCTATGCATGTGGTGAAATATCCGGGCAGACTTATACATAACAGAGTTTATACAGACTCTTAGTGCTAATGTACATTCCCAAATAGAAGTACAGGATACATCAAAATATCTTTTAAATAAAAGAGAAGCTGCTTTCTAATTAGAAACATATCTGTATTGCTGTTGTTTCTAACTCTCAAGTACTTAATTTATTCTCTGAGACTATTACTCTTATTCTTATTTCTCCAAGATCTCCTTTTATCTTTCTGTATTTTGTCACCTAAAGAAGTCTTCCTTCTCACTTCATGCCTTTAAGCACTTGCACTGTTGAAAATCCAGTGTTACAAATGTGAGATTATGCCTCCAGGACAGAAGTGAAGGACAAGATTCATGTGATAAAATGAAATGAAAGCATATTTCTCTTGTAAAACATGAGAGAAAAGAGTTTTATCCATTTATGTGTTTATGAATAAATGTGTGTTCCTGCTATATATAATTAATACATATTTCTACATTCATGTATATAGGTATTATTTGTTTCTAAATATTTTTTTCTGCAATTTCATTATATGATAATTTTAATCATTCAAAATTTCAGAATAAATTGCTTTAGAGCAATTTTTCCTGGAATATTCATTAATTTTCCCCCTCTGGGAAAAGACAGAGGGTATTTTTTTTAAAACAGAGAGGTGGGGATTACAAACCTTTATTCCTTTAGATTAGTATAAATCAGGCAGTAGATACTACAGAGCTGAGAGACAAAACAGCTGCTACAACTGGGAGGAACACAGAGAATATGGAAGCAAACAGATGCTTAAATAAGGCAAGATGGAATTTAAAATAGCACCCGTCTGAACTTGCAGTGGCACTGCTTGAAGCTGTGATGTAGTTCAGCTGTGATGGGAATGTGTGTGAGCATACAGCAGCTTGCAAGACAAATTATTTTCTTTAGTGCTGAGCACAACAAGCTCTGGTCCAGTGAATCATACGCATATGTTTAATCTATTAGCTCCTTTAAATTACAGTAACAATTTACCTCCCTTATTATTCTTTGTTTGTTGTTAGACTTTATTTTCATCTGATTACTTCATTTTACTTCAAGTAGTTTGTGAAATATGAACATGTGTCATTCTAGAAAATGGAACTTATGGTATACAGTCTTATATCTAAGGAAAGTACTTTTTGTGAGGTGTACAGATCATAAACTACTCACTGAGTACCTGACTAAAAGTTTTTTGCAAATCTAATTTATTAGCTTATTGACATAGCATCTTTCCTTAAGGGAATGTGTATGTATATAACTTCTTGGTATGCTTAAAAGCATGGCACCTTCCACCAGTTCACATTAATGAACACCATATGCTTTACCTATGGTTTACCATTTCCAGATGGATAGATGCCATTTAGCAGCATATTGTTAGCATCAGCCTGGGGTGGAAAAAAACCCTTAATAAAGTGATTAAAAATTTAAAATATCGAAAGGAATATAAAACATACAATTTCTTTTCTAAGACAAGACCAAAAAAAAATGAAATAAACAAACAAAAAACCAGATTATTCTGGAATAATAGAGAAGATGGAAAGAAAAAGGAAAAGAGAAAATTTACCTTTAATTGTGGGAAGTGGACAGCTTGAAAAATTAAAGAATACGTCCTTATGTGATATAAGTGAAATATTGTCAACAAAACATCTAAAATGGGATTTATTTATTTATTTATTTATTTATAGCTCATGTATTAAAGTACTGTATAGTCTACATCCTTACAAGATCACTTGAGTATAGTCAAGCAAAATTTATTTCAGGAGATTTCATTCACTGAAATATATACTTTGAGATTTCCAAGTAGATCCAATATTAATGATAATGTTCCAGCTTTTTAGCAAAAAATGTCAAATAAATCTTAAGGTTTTGTAATTAGCAGGGGGAGAAAAACCCCAAAACACCACAAAAAAATTTAAACTGCTGAAGGACCATGACAAGAATAAAGGTAGATCAAAATTCAAAATTATGGAGTAGATAATACAGAATGAATGGCATTTACTAAATCCATTTTCCATTAGAATACATCCTCTTTTATGAAATATTCTGTTAGCTGTGGGGTTATGCTTAAATTCTTGAAAATATTATGTGTGATGCTTCCTTATTGGTTTGCAAGATAGTGACATTTTGGGTTTATGTGTTCTTAGAAGACATTAGAACTCTACGTTTAACATCCCAGTCTTTGTTAGAAGACTCTTTTATATACAAAAAAGATAAATAAATTTTTTTTAAAAAGTAAAACCCCAACCAACCAAACCAGCATGAAAAGACAGGAACAATCTATATTTTTTTTGTAAATAAATATTATTTTGTAATTTTTTAAATTGTTCTTTTATATACCAGTTTATAGGTATATAAACTGATTACATTTACATTATAATTGGGTCATGGATTGAACCCCCAATCCTTGAATGCTGTGCTTCATCTCTGTTGTCATTAATTCTAGCAATCCCATGATAATATGAAGTAGCAACTCAATTTAAATTATGAGAATAGATTATTATTTCCTGATGGTTTCTCCAACTGCCTTGTTTTCTTCACATGTATTTTAGACTGCAAGTTCTGACATGTAGGTAATTTGTATTTCCCAGAAACTTATCATGCAAATCTGTAGAGCTTTAGCTAAACAAAAGCAATATGAAAAAGCTCTGAAGAGAGGGAGTTCTAGTTTACTTAGATGTGTGCACATCTGGTGTGCCTACATAGGCATAGGCAGAGGATACCTTCTGCAAAACAGGAGGTTGTTTTAGTCTGTCATTCGTTCTTTTCTAGATCCTCTTCTTGCTTTGCAAACTTGAAGAGCTTGAGCTCTCAAGACTGTAAGTAAGAGTAGTTTCTGTAAGTATACAAGGAGTAAATATAGTAGAAGCCTATTTGTTGTTGGACTTTTAACTAGACATTATTTTTTTGAGTTTAAGTAACCGTAAAAAGTGGTTTTTACCACTTAAAATTTCTCAACCAGATGTTTAGCCCCAGAGCATTCATTTTGCAGAGAAATAGTATTTTCCTTTTAGATAATGTCATTGGAATTCATTTGAAAGGATATTCTTTCCCAAATGAAATTGTTCATTCACCTCATACTCTGAAGGGAAATTTGTGACAAAATGAACAGAAATGAAAGGTGATATGAGACACAGAAAACTTGGTTCACGAAGGGAAAAAGAATCCTCCAAGATGCTACACTCTAGCAGTTTAGCTACAGAACCAGGCCCCAGCCCTAGAAAAATGAAGCAGAAAGAAGCAAATGCTTTTCTGTAATAGGAAGGAAAAAAATGGTTACAATTCAGTGAAAGGTTTTTGCCTAGAGTGTCAAAGAAAATTAATCACAGAAATAGAGGTGTCAGCATACTGTGTAACTTAAGATATCACGTACTGAATGACAGAGCTACACTCGGTATAGCAAAGCTTTCAGTGAACACTGTTTTAACTGTAATGAGCATTTCTCTTTGTGTGTGCGTGCACGTACAAAGGGGAGAAGCAAGGCTAGACAGATGTGGAGAGTAAAGTGTTCCTCAATTGGAAACCTGTGAAGGAATAAGACTAAATAATGCGATTAACTCAAATTTATCATTTAGATTCATAGCACTTTAGTCTTCCTTTCAATATATCAGTTGTACATTAAGGGTCTCCCAAAGAAACTACAGGAGCTTCATGATGTGCATGACTCAGCTGCCAGTGTCTGAGTTTTCTGTGGTCGATTGACTTAGCAGTATAATGGAGAGAGCAACTGGCAATTTCAATAAAATGGAAATAGTGGAAATTTGAGTAGTTTTCCCTCAGATGCCCACCAAATGAGGTTGAACAGGTTGATATCTGAATGATGATTCACCCAGATAGTGATATTTTTTCAGTATGTCAGACAGAAACAGTGCTATCATCAATAGGGTATGAAAAATGCTTAAGGTACATGAAATATACAAGTGTTTGGGCCAATTTAATCAAAATAATGACATTTTTTTCCAAAATAATTTTTAAATCAAGTTTTAAACCAACATATCTCTTTTAAAATTATGAAGCAGTCTTTTTTACTCAAAATAATCCAGGTGTTTTCTTCAGTGTTCATCCTTTTTTTTCTGATTCATTCCTTCCAGAGTTCTTCTGGATGCCTTCATCTCTGGTGATTTTTATTTGGACAAGAAAATAATTTTTATTCTTGAACTGTGTTCTACTACATTGTGCATCTAAATTGAGATCCTATTTCTAAATACTTTGCTTTATTTTATTACAATAAATTATTATTTCCTTTAATGGATCCAGCTTTGTAGCTGTTATTTTAAAAATATAGATCTGCTATCCTTGAACATGTTTTACCTCTTTTGGATATTTTCAAAGTCTTGTTTGACTGATCTGTCTCATTATTGGATTAGTCGCACAAATCACATGCTACTGGTATTTTACAGATGTCCATGTAATACATAGACTACAGCATGCTGAAGTGTTTGGTTTTAATACCAAAACCAGAGGATTATTGCATTTCTCTACTGACACTGCTTCTTTTTAATTGGGTCCAGAGTGAGAAAAGTTGTTAAGTGTTTGACATGCATAATTTTATATTTTTTCCTATTTAAGAAGATAAATGTCAACATGTCATATCAATAAAGGTCTTTACACTGGAGTTTTAGGTGTAATTGTCAATTGTCAGTGGCAATTGTCATGTTGCCTTACTAGTGACCTCACAGCCTGTTTTAGGAGACAGACCTTTTTAAAGAGACCTAAGAATCTTTTCTCTTTTTTATTATTTATTTTCCCCTGGGGTCATTTTGTGGTAAATAAAAGTTCAAGTGTCTAGCTGTTCAGTTTTTTCTTGTCAAGCAGTGTTCTTTCAGATACTTTAATGCTTTTTGCTAAAAGAGAGAGGAAGTGTGAAAGAGTAAAAGAAAAGACAAAAATTTAGTATTTCCTTCAGTTGTTACTATATGAGAGTCTTATGTCTCATATGTAGTGCCTAGATGAGCACTATTCATGTGCATTGTGCTTATTTATTTCTTCTACCACCCCAACGGATGGGTGCTGTGTTTTGTGATGCTTTAGTAAGGGAGCTATTAGAGACACTGTGTTAAGCTGAGTTCCAGAAACTCTTTCATCTGACTGATTGCACTGGAAATGCAGAGCCAGTGTGCTCTTGTGACAGCAAAATACAAACCAAGCTTCTGTAATACCTTTCATGCAAACTCATGCTGCTTCTATCTTGTGAAGAAATGCCATGGCAAAATCACTCTATCTATTTGAGCTGGGGTTAATTAGAGTTTAAAAAAAGAAAGGGAAAAAAGAAAAGACAGAAAAGGGAGCTCAGATGTTTGTTTTCCTGATTTTCAAGTTTATTGAACCAGCAATGAATGCTGCCTCTGAATGAATTTCCAACTAGTTTGGAAGTGAGACACAAATTAAAAGTAGATGTGCAATACTGCTTTGTAGTATAGAACATAAAACTCTTTGCCTGTGAATAGGAAAATCTGGGGTCAGCAAGTTGTATAAACATGTTTCAGAGTATGCTGAAAGCTATTGCAATTATAAAATGTAATAAATGTTTGACAATAGGTATTGAACTAACTCCCCAAAGACTATCAGATTAAACTGAGGCTGCTTAGCGTGGCTTAAAATGCTTTCAACAGCTTTTTGTGTTAGTAGGAACACGGACAGCATAATAAAATAAAGCTTTTTGCTAATCTAACCCAGAGGTCAAAAAGGTATAGAATAAAGTTATCAGCATCAGCCCACAGAAACCATGACTGAATTGTGCTTAGTGACTTTATGTACGTAGTTCCAGCAATGGACATAAAGCAGTACATTGGGCGGCCTTGGAAAAATTAGAAAGGACTTCAAAGGCAAATTTGAATTTTAACACAAAGTTCTTCCTGTAATTTTTTTAGCCTAGAAAGCCTAGCCTAAATTTCCAGAATAAGATGTTTCTAGAAGTGGCTATAAAATCATTCTAAAGTTCATTAAGATCTATAAGATTTATATCTATGATCTCGATGTCTCAATCTCTCTCTCTCTCCATATATATATCTCTGAACTATTGAAGAGGTTGTTTAAAACACATCNNNNTTTAATGATGTTTAGTGTAGCTCCATTCTAAGAGGTTTTGAGCTGATTTAGCTGCTATAACTTTGTAAGCTACCAATTTATCTTCAGGAAGCTTGATTTGCAAAAAATAGTAGATGTCATTGTGCTCTAAGTTTTAGTGTTATAAATATTATTTAATTTCCCATGGAAAACGTGAAGATTAGAAACTGGATGAAGTAGTTTGATCAATGAAGTCTGAACTTCAGAAGTTTAGAGCTGGAGCTTTTGAAAGTATTCCTCTTTGCCACCGCTGAGGGTGGTAAGTGAATTCCTGTTGAAGCAAATTCACCCTCATATTTTTGGTTCAGATGCACATTCATGTGGTTGAATATACGTTCCAGGTGTATTAAAACCTTTGAAATATCTTTTGTTTAAAAATAGAATAAAAATTTTAAACTTTATACTAGAATTTCCTTTACAGCCTTTTTTTTGGAAAAAGGCACAACTGCAGCCCCTTTTAGATTAAGTACATTCTGTCAGCTCTTTAGGGAATAGTTGCTTTCTTTTCTCACTGACAAGTCTTCAGGGACATAATGACCCTTCTATTTTTGTTACTCATTTTTGCCTGTGCAATTCTTTTATAAATCTACCCAAAGTTTTAAGCATGCCCAAGATTTACCATTAAAATTTATGGTGGTGTTATTTTATGTTATTTCATTTATTTTATTTTAATTTTAGGCCATGCTAGAGATGAGAATTTGGTTGTCTCAGAAGACACTAAAAAAATTGAATGCAAAGACCTCCTCACCTGGGTTTTCCTTCTTGTTTTAATTTCTGTGTATTTTCTGTATTGCTCTATTCATTAATTCTTTGCTGAAACTTTGATTCTGTGAGTGTTATCATTCAAGCCTAACTGTAGATATTAGTATACAGTATTCTTTCTTCTCAGAGGGTAAAATATGACCTCAAATGCAACTCAAACAGAGGATAAATTATTAATAGTGTAGGAATTTACATTTGACCATTCATATTTATAGTGATTTACCTCTCAAGCATTGATAAGTGTATCAGCAAGTTCCAGTTATATAATTTAATGTATATTCAGAGCTAAAATGTGGTTCTTGTTATGAATAAAAAGGACAAACAGCTTCAAAATTATCTTTAAAAGATAATTTATTGTTTGTAGAAAAAGAAAAATTAAAATAAAAAGGGAAAAATCCCGGGTGGGATATCAGAGACGCTTACGCGCCTGGTAGGGCAATGAGCCA
>WEIT01039956.1:5095-27727 GCA_013389985.1 Dryoscopus gambensis
AAAAAAAAAAAAAAAAAAAAAGGAGTAACTTGATCGATATTATGATAATTTCTTGATTTGAAAGGGGAATAAAAGTAATGTTGAGAATAGAGGAAAGCAATTTTGAATAACTTAAAAAAAAAAAGGAAGGTAGTGACTGGAGACATTCAGAGTGCAAGGAACCTGCCCATATACTGATGTGTCAGTTTTATGGGAGAGGAATAACTTCCAAGAGTGTTTTCAGATTACCAGGATGCTGGGGCCAGTTTTACATTTGAAATAAATGTTAGCAGACAAACAAGCACAGAGTCAGTTCCAAAGAACATCCTCCAACTTCTGACACTATTTGTAAGCAAACGTATAGTTTTTCAAGACCCTTTTTCCCATCTGCAGTCCCTTAGTGCCTGACAAAATCTAACCACTGCTCCCAGGTCCCACAGGTAATTTCTAAGGTGTGAAGATCAGCCGGTGTATTGTTTGTTTTTGTTGTCCCCAGTCCTTCAACTTTTGTGTTTACCATTGAGATATACTCAATTCAGGGCTGGTGTCATTAAAGACACTTCCTTCAGAACTCAGTCTGAGATACAGGTATGAGACCTCACTTCCAGCAGAGCCATGATTTCAGAAAAGCTATGTTTCTTCTTGGCCATAAAGGAGTACTGAGAATATTGATCAAAAAACCACAAACAGATGAACAAACACACCGTAGATCTGGTGATGGGAGAATCTTACCACTCTTCTATTTTGTAGGCAAGTAAAAGTTTTTTAAAGATGCTTTTAAAATATGTCTCTGTATGTTAACATTCTTCAAAGTGATCTTTGAAAATACTATTGTGGACCTCTACAGAATATTTAATGAGAAAATTACACACACACGCCCGATTCTCTTTTGTTTACAGCCAATTTTAATTGCTGAGATTAATTGGTTTTTTCCTTTGTTCTCACACCAATTCAGTTCTGAAAGGTTTTTCTTTCTCTTGCAGTACTTTTAATTGGAATATAAGGGTATATAAAGGTAAAAACTTAGCTGACAAACTTTTCTTCAAGTGATTCCAAGTAGGGCACATTGCAGAAGTGTGGATTGTTGAGCTTTGGGGTTTTTGTTTCGTTAGGTTTTTTTAAAATAGTCTTCCATATCATATTCTTTCTGCAGTCTCCACGTACCTTTGCAAGAACTAATTATTTGGAATTTTAAAGACTGCTGCTGCCAAATGGTCTCACAGTTAGTGACCGGGTATAGAAATGAAACAGAACACTGAACCTTGGGGATTCACCTGGCCTCCTTTGCAAGCCAGGTTGGTTCCTACAGTGTTGAATAACAATTAAAGGAGTTCAAGTTTGAAAGTGACTCTTCAGATGTCAAACTACAAAGCAAGTTTCACTTTCTTGGCATAGAAAAAGAAAGAAAATAATGCAGAACAGGAAAAGCAGAGCAAAAACATTGGTGCATGGGGTGTTGTTTAAAAGTTTTATCCCAATATGCACAATGTTTGCTTATAATTTAAGAGACATGTTAGTTATTAATACTTGTTTGTTATAGTTCTCCTAGGGCCATGATCATACAATCATGTGTGTGTCTGCATAATCCATACCTGTCAGAAGGGCTCCAAGATGAGAACCTCGTTTTTGCCTTTGTAAACATGTAGTATGTAGGTCGTCTTATGAAACACAGGGTCACTGGCATTTATGCATCAGTGTGATTAATGCAGGTGTCTCCTTTTTTCTTCAATCAAAAGAAGTCAAACCATTCTTACATCCTTGGCTAAGCAATCCGTAAGTGAAAAATTCTGAGATTCATATCCTTAGATATCCAAGATTCAGGAAACCAAGTATCCGTGCACCTTTGTGCATGAGAAGCTGAGACTGCCCATCTCTTACCTTCCAGAAGGTGACCCACCCACCAGCCTATGGGGTGTCTCTGACACTCCCAACCAGACCCTCTGTTGAAGCAGTTGTAGAGAATTTGTGGTTTTTTAGACTAGATATGAGGAAGATATTTTTTACAATAAGGGTTTTGAAACCCTGGAACAGGTTTCCCAGAGAGGTGGTAAGTGCCTAATCCCTGGAAACATTCAAGGTTATGTTGGTTGGGGCTCTGAGCAACCTATCTACTTGAAGATTTCCCTGCTTTCTGCAGGACGGTCAGACTGTAAAAAGTCCCTTCCAACCCAAACTTTTCTATGATTCTGTCACTACAGCCAGTGAGACACGTGCTTGGGAGAGGGAATGAGAGATGTGGTCTATGCTTTAATGCATTTCAGATGTATTGAGCAGTCTTGGAGCGGGGTCAGGAACTCTTGTGTCTGTGCACAGTGCTGCTGCAGTGTTCCTGTTCTCTGAAAAGTCAAATAGCTTCAGTGGGAAAGATTAAAGTTTCCCACTCCACAATAGGGGACCGCTTGCTAATTAGAGCACCCTGCTGGGAGAATCGAATCTCCTGAGTCTGAATAGGGAAATCAGACTGCTTTCTGACATTCTGGGCGCATGTTCAAGGAACTTAGATTTTGGTTATGAGTTCCTAGGGCTTAGGCTAATGCCTCCCAGTTTCCACTGGAGGAAACGTTTTATTCAGCACCCTGCCTTTTGTGCATTCCCATCCTGATATTTGTTCAGTTTCACATCCTCAGCAAAAAGCCTATAGGCTACCCTGTTAGATTGCTGGCAGCTACGTACATCCTCAAAGGCCTTTTGAGCACTACTGTGATCTGTGATTTTACTGGGAGCAAAGTACTTAAACGTCTTCAGAAGTGAGGCCTTGTTACATGAAAGCTGAGATTAATTTCAAAGAGCTGAGCTTGTCTGTCCTGTGCAGCTTGGATGCAGCTTGCAGTCTATCCAAACGGTCTGGAGACATTCTCCGTGTTCTCCTTGGCGTAGGATGTGCCATTCCTCTTTTCTTTACCCTTGCTTTTCTCTACTTACTAAGACTCCAGATCTCGCATTGTTCGTCAGCCTATGAAAGGGTGAAATAATTTGTTGTGAGTATAATGAAATTTAAGTCCCGATCGGATTCAAAGTGTATGAGATTTGAGAAATAGTTTAATCTAATGTATTTTCTTACTTATTTCTGCTTATGTTCTGGAAACACCGGTTGGATGAGATGTTCATTCCAGGACTGGAGACCTTTAGGATTGGGTCAGCACTAAATGTAGGGTGAATAAGGTTGTTGCTGAGGCCAAAATTGTTGTTAAGCCCTGCACGTTGTCCACTTGGTTCTTCTGCTCTGTTTAAATATTCAGATCTTTTTCTAAAGCATTTAGACATAAAAGTTCAACATACAGGAAGGAGACATAGTCAGCCTTGAGAGAGCTGCCATAAGCTGAAAAGGTTTTCATGACAAAATGCAGCTCTTAAATAGTGAAAAATCTACTTTTAAGATTTTAGTGGAGAGGAGTGTGGAGCTGGGCTAATTCTTAAGTAGTTTTCCATATGCAAGGAAAAATCATATGAGATATTCTACACTAATATGTTTCCAGAATGCTGTGATTATCTCCTATTAAAAGTAGACCTTACTTTAAAGTGAACAAGTATTACCCACTTCCAGCAATAAGAAGTTTTAACTTTACAGCTTTGAGAGATCTTTTCTACCTGACTGAAGTAATCTTGGCTGATGTTCGTCTGTGCACCTGCATTGCTCTATTCCTGCATCTCCACTTCAGAAAAGAAACATAACTTTAAAACAGGCTGTTACTATCCATGATAGTCACTACTGATGCACACCCTGTTTGTTGCCTTGGAAAAAAAAGAGATTTGAAGTCTAATGTTACTCTTTACTGCATCATGCATAGCTCATTGGGCAATATTACTTGATCACAATTCCAGAAATCTTCTCACTTCTGTCGAGCACATTGTGTTGTATTGACCGCAGGCCAGACACTGTCAACTCTAACTCAAACCCTCAGTACAGAAGAGGTCAAAACTTGCAAGCTGAGAGGTTTATTGAATGAAATAAATTCCTGTCCAGGATAAGTATCTTACTCAGTGAAAAGTTCTCATCCTCCCTAGCTATCTTCTAGCTCTAGACAGAGCAACAGAAATTGACCCAGATATCTTTAAAGGAAGTCAGAGCTAAACAAAAATATTCCTTAATCTGTTTAACCACAAATGAGGAGTTAAGGGGAATATTTCTTTTATTTCTTGCTGCTGTTTTCAAAGTAAATGCTAATTAGAAAGCACTTAGGGATCCTGGTTCAGTCAGCAGATGCCATGGGACAAGCACACACATCAAGTGTATTATACATTTCTCCCAGCATGAAATCTTTAGTATGATACAATAAGTAACAATTTAAAACCTCAACACACATCTGGTTTCTAGGGAGATCTGCTGAAGAGGATCACAGCCTTCTTCAGCAGTGCTATGATAAGATATGCAGAAAAGCATTGAAAACATCTTAATTTTAAGATTTCATACTGTGATGGCCCTTAAGTGCTTCTGGGGAATGGGACTGGGGTTGTTGTCTGGTGCTCCGCAAATGCAGTTCTGAGTTTGAAGTATATCATCGTGCAATTTGTACATAACTAGGAAATAAAGCAGAAGGGTAAACAGGGAGATAAAAGCTGAACTTGATTTGGGAAAAGTATTTCTAAGTATTTTGTGCCACACTTTTTCTGGTTTTTTATTTTTATTTTTTTATTTATTCCCCAAAGGGTTTGCATTTTAAAAGGAAAATGGTCAGGCTGGAGTACAGACTGAATTTAAAAGCAAGTATATAAGCTGAAAGTGCTGATTTAATAAACCATTAGCCTATTCATCTTGTAAACATCTTTGGAGAAAAACTAATGAACTCATTCTGGATGAAATTGCTTAGTGATAGAACATGACTGTTGAACACCAGCAGATAATTTGGTGCTCTGAGGCTGTGTCTACCCTGCAGAACAGATGCCTGCTGCTGTGCCACCCTTGTCCCCATTTGCCTGAGTGGAGAACCTCTTACACTGATTTGTAGCTCTCTTCCAGCCTGTGTGCCCTGCTTGCCTCCCATGGGAATGGGCTGTCAGACCGATGGTGTGTCCCTAATCCTGTCCTCCAAGGCCAGGAGCTTATGTGTGCTTCAGGGCCAAAAACACCCTCCCTGCTTTTCATATTTGCTAGAGAGAACGGACACAGGAGCTTATGTGGCTGAGCAAAAGAAACATAGTTGAATCCCTCTGGTTTTGTACAGTAGCTGTAATGTTGTTTTGTAGTCTGTATTTTTAACACTGCTTGGATGTTCACTTTTATGCCAAGAATAATATAGTTATTTTAACAATTTATATCACAAAATGTCAATGACTTCAGAGATTTGTTACTCTTTGAAAACTATCAGGCCCTGCATGATAAGAAGCAAGCTGCCAATGAGGTCTGTGCTAATTACAAGCAACAATATCTTTATTTCCTTCTGTGTATTTTTGGGGGGAATTTCTTCGGAATTATATGTCATGTAGAAAATAAACAGAACTTTGTTGCTGTGACCCCTGCCTATCTCTCTGCCGGCCAGCGACGGCAGGAGTTGGGGACAACATTCCCTGTGGGTCCCTAGAAGGCAGGGGGCTGCAGCAGCTCACCGGGGCTTCCACAGAGTCTCTGGGCTACACCTTAGCAGGCAGCAGCAAGCCGTAAGAGAAACACAGTATCTCCTTGGTGGTGAAGTCAGGAGCAGTTTATTTCAGGTCCAGCGCCGGCAAGGGAGGGGGAAGGGGGAAAGGGAGAGGGAAGGGGAAAGGAGGAAGGAGAGGGGAAGAAATCCAAAAGCAGAAAGAGGACCTCATCCTCTGAGCATTCCCAGTTTCGAAGGGCCCACGGGCCCAAGGCTTGAGCCAATGAAAAGCTCACAGGGGAGGGACCAAAGGTTGGGTTACACCTTAGGAATACACCATGCATTTCGGAAAGGGGGAAACAGAACAAACCATTCAAAGGAAAATACACAACCTCACAGAACTTTTTGTAGGATATGAATTATAGAATTTATGAACAGGGAAGGGAGGGAGATGAAGAGAACTCCTCTTGAAGTGAGTAGTGATGACATGGTGAATTTTGGGTTGAAAGGAGTAGAGGAGACCAAATGATAATATTTAGCACAAAAGTTATCCATTATGCCATACATGTTTTAATTGTCCCCAGTTGTTCCACAGACATAATTAATGGGAATAAGTGGTTGAATTTTGGTTTTAAATTACTCTAGACAAATGTTTTACTTGCAGAGAAATTTAAGGATCCCTTAAATTTTTAAAAATAAGTTCTGCGTGACTTTATGCTAGTTTGAAAGTATTGGGCATAAATAAGGGTAAAGGTCAATGTGTTCAAAAGACAGTAGCTGAAGGGTGAATGAGATTACCTTTGGGAGAATTCAGAGAATGCTGTATAAAAGATCTGTGTAAATTAAGTATCCTCAGCATCTCTTGGGGAGAAGAAAATCCTCTAACCAAACAGGTTATCTAACCTTTTGATACCTAAATGTAGAGGTTTTGGTCAGTGGTTAAAATAGTAGGACTCTTTACAGTTTCAGCTCTTTACTCATTGGTGCAATGGAATTTATTTAGGCAACAAAGAGTAAAAACAACTGCATATCGTGTGTTCGAACTTTTACTCAGACTTAGTATTTCATTTAGCCTTCAGTTATGATAACCACAGACATATCCTACGAAGTGTTATTTGTGCCCATAGAGTACCATTAATTTTCTTTTAATCTTTCTCTGCCTCAGGAAACATTTCAATTGAATTTTGCTCTTCATGCGAGGAATCAAGAGTACCGAGAGCCGTGCTAATTTCCTTTCATTTTCCCTTTATTTCCATATTTTTAATAGATTCATGACCCATGATGCTAATACTGGAGCTATTGTAGAAACATGTTAAATTAAAAATATGTATTTGTTGTGTCCATCTCTTAAATTCCTGACATTTTCCTAGAGTTTATTGAATTTCCTGTCATCAGTTCTCAGTTTCACAGTTTGGTCTAGTGGCATTTTCCTGACTAGGCGACTTTGTCTTCTCTGCCCTTCCCATTGCTGCTCTCTTTCTTGCACAGTTTTACTCATCTTCTCAGACTTCCATGGATTCCTTATGCTGCACTTCCTATCTTTATTGGCCAAGAACTATCTCCTGTTCCCCTTTTAAATTTATCAAATTATCTTAACCTTCTCTCCAGCTTTGTTCTAATTTTATTTTATTACTTTTGCCTTCACCCTAGGTAGAGGAAAGCTGTTGTATTGGCAAGAACTTGCAGAAATGTAGATGTCATTTATGTGAGAGCTTGAGAGAGGGGATATTTTACTCAGTATAGTGAACAACTCTGCATTTAATACCCTATTTCACTCTTGCATCTTCAGCATTCTGGTGGCATATTTCTCTTAGATGCATTGAAGCAGCTGTTTGACACAGAATAATGCCACAGCAGAGCTTGACAATTTTTTTTTTAAGCAGGCTTTGGATGGGTAATGATTATAAAATCAGGATCTCTGCTGAAAGATAACACCTCTAGCAATCTCAACCCTGAGATACTGGTTCAGAATTAACTCAGAGGGAAGTGTACCATCTGTTGCTAAAACCTCACACTAAGAACTCAAGCAATTTCTAGCTTAAAGGGAAAACGTGGACATGAACCTAGCTAATTAAGGGAAGCAAAGAGAGTGATGGAAGCAAAAACTTTAAAATAGCTTCTGGTCCTGTGCTTGTGCCTGGTGCTGTCTGACTGTAGAGACAGGAGAGAGAATTGACACTGCAGAGAAAACAACCTGCACAGAAAGTTCTGTCCAATGCCCAAAGTAAACAAATGGAAAGCAAATATTGTTTCACTGCTATTTGTACTGTATTATGTAAAGCTTCTCCAGGCTCACTTAAGATGTTTAAACTATTGCTGTTCCTTCAATACTTGATAATCAGGACTAATTTCTGTGCCAAAAATGTATCTCCAGATAGCTTGTTTACTTCAAGACTGCTCATCAGCCAAACCTGGCAAAAGAATCAAAATTTCTTGTTGGTGCTTCTTTACATGAATAGCTTATTTTATGTCTTAATTATTTAATTGAATGGTTTAGGTGACCTGGAAAACAATCCAAAGTGTTCTGTTGAGCCTTTTTTTAAGTTCTCGTAAGAGGAGAAAAAAAGAACATCAAAAAAGGCAAAACAAGAGCTGGAGGCCTCGTCTGCCTGAAATGAAATACGGTGCTCCAGCTTGCTTGCCCATGCCCTATCTTCAGATAATGCAGTGATAAATCTCCCATAACTGTGGAACCTGGGTAAATGCAGATCTGACCTTTTGTTTACAGGGTATCAAGGGAAATCTTTATGAGACCACAGAAGTGATTCAAAAGGTTTAGAAACATTATGAGATGGCAAAATGTGTCCCGTGTGGATAATTCTGACAGCAGAGATCTGACACTGTTTCTCAATGAGCAGTGCCCTTTCTGTAGAGCTTTGAACAAGCCATTTGGTAGTGATGCTTGAGAAACATTTTTGGTAATACAATTTAGGGAAAAACTGATCTTTGCTGCTATAATTAAGCGAGATTTTAATGTTATTAAAATATTGACATGAAAATATTTCCTGGGTGTACAGATGTTGAGCCTGGTACAATGCAACATAAGATAGAAAAGATAATATTTTTGGTTTGGGAAGAAGATTAGTCAGATTAAGCTTTTATACTTCCCTTAACTTCCACTGGTTATGATAGTTTATCTGCTTATAATTTAAAGTGGGGACTTAAATCAGCTTGATTAAAAGTCCAGATTGTGTTTTGTTACATAAAATGAATCTACTGATTAAACAAATACAGAACAAAAATGTTGTGAGCAAGAAAAGGAGCCATGCTGCTGAATGCCAGATTAAAATCTGTTCTGCTGCCTGAAAGGAAACACCTTAAAGAACAGAATAGCAGCAGAAGGTTGGAACTCAATTTTTTGGCTTAAAACACCACTTCTGCTTTTGGTTTGGTTTTGTTTTAAATTTAGATATCTTCTGTAGCCTGTGATTTGGTTTCTGATCTGTACAAAGGTACATGTTATGAATACATCCAGTAATTATCCCTGCGTGACTCATTTGCTGCAACTGCTGCCCTTGGTAGAAGAGTATCAGGTTAAAGAACACCTGAGCAGGCTGAAAATAGAGAAACCCACGGGCCTTGATGTGATGTATCCACAGGTGCTGAGTGAGAGGTTGTCGCTGTGAGGCCACTCTCAGTGATCTCTGAGTGACTGTGGCAATTGGGAGAGGTGACGTACAGGAAGCTGCTTTGCAGGGAGGCGCCTGGGGGTCCCAGTGTACCCAGGCCGACTGTGAGCCAGCAATGGGCCATAGCCAGCAATGGGAAGGATGCAGTGAAGGCTTTGGCGAAGTATTGATGAGGTCAAGGCAGGGCATCCTTCTATCCGCTCAGCACTAGTGAGGCCACACCGTAGCACTGGGAGCAGTCCTGGGCTCCCCGGTGGAAGAATGACACAGACATACTGGACAGTGTCTGGTGACGGGACTGGAGCATTTCTCCTATGAGGAAAGGCTGAGGCTGAGGTTGGGAACGTAGAGAAGGCTCAGGGGGAGTCTAAGATAGCAACGTGAAGGAACAGTGCATAGCCAGGCTCTTTTCAGGAGTGCTTGGGGCAGGACCAGAGGCAATGGGCACACATTTGAAGCACAGGCAGTTCTCTCTGAACATCTCAAAGCACTTTCTCTCGGATGTTGTGATCAGTGGGACAGACTGAGGTAACTAATAAAAATACCTGCAAAACTCCAGCATGTGTGGATTGAAGAGACAGGGAAGGGAGGTTGTGCAGTTTCCAAATGCAAGAATGCTGCCAAAAGTTTTAAGGGAGTCATTGTTTTAGAAAGGGTTTTGTATCTAAGTTTACTAAATTTGAGGAACGCATATATATGAATTTGTAACTATACTGGCTAGTACATGAAGGATATGAATTGTTTTTGTTATCTGTATTATACTGATCCTAGTTTCCAGCACTTAACATTCCTTTTGCCGTGTTTAATTAATTAATGTACAAATTATTAAAAGAAAATATTTCTAGTAAATACCCAAACATTCAAACTTAGCATTGGAAGTATGCCGTAGCTATGACATAGCCAAGATCACTTGAAAACATGCCTGCAAAGAGCACCTAGGATTACATTTTATAGTGGGGGGGAAGAAAATCACCAGAAATTAATAGACTGCTCTTACGCCAATTCCCGTCTATTTAATTTTCTCATTGGTATAAGGAGACTCATTCTTGGTGGATTAAAAATTGCAGAAATGCTCCATTCAGCAGTGCTGCAAATGGACTTTTCTGCTGTTTCAGCTTGGCTCTCCTGGAACTGGAGAACGGCTGGCCTCAATGATCCAAGAGGTCATTTCCAACCTTAACAATTCTGTGAACTCATGTGTGTTGTGTGCACGTACACTTGTGGTCACTTTGGCATTCCAGGTGTTCCAAGAGGTTGCTACAGCAACAAGCTTCTGCAGGGAGAAGATTATCTGCCGAGCAGTACTGTGCATGTTTACTGTGGAGCTGTGGAAGCAAGTTAGTAAACTTCCAACACGGCAAGTAAGCAAGCATCTGGGGTTGCTGTCTCTGTCACCCTGCAGCATCAGGGTGCTATCATATTTTATAAAATGGCCATAAAGTATGTATTACCTGACACCAAAATGCTTCTCAAAGGGTTACTCTAGTTTTTGCAGCACAGGTTGTGTATTTTTGTTTGTGGATGTTATGTTTGCTTGCAGTCTTATCTGTTGTTGGCCTCAGGCCATTAAATAAATGCATAAGAGTATTCTAAATAGAAACATAACAGATCAACAAAATGTGTAACCTCCACAACATAGTAATTTTAAAAAAAAAGGCAATTTAAGGGAAAAAAAAAGCAGCTATGCTTTCATTTCACCTGTCAGCCTCATTTGCTCTAACTTACGATCTCAGAAATTAGATCATCTGAAAATGAAACAGATGGAGGCTCCTTTAGACTGGGTAGGTGTGGAAATGGGAGGGAGAGGGACACAGCCGAAGGCACCTTCCAGGGTGAGCAGTGCTACTTTAGCACCTGCTTTGGCTTTGAGTTGTGTCTGGTGACATCAGCCTCACAGATATGTTCGCTGTGATTCACCAGCTTTGGTGAGGTTTGGCTGCATGAGGGCAGAGAGGAGAATGACAGATAGGAGAATAAATATCATCTCCGTATATTGGTCTGACCCTTCTGCCAATATTGATTCATTCCTGAGCAAAACAGCTGGCATAATGCAGCTCCCATTTTCTGTCATGCAAGCAATGTGCAGAAAGGATTCCTGCCTGCCATCCTCTTTTTCCCAAGAAAGTGAGCTGAAGCTTGGGACTATTCAGGCTAATAAAAAACATGGAAGGTTTCTATTATGTATGCCTGCATTTTGTTTTTCATTGCAAATTGCATTTTTAATAGATGAAACTAAAATACTTAAACTACAGAAAATCTCATCTATATAATAGTGCTTTTCTATGGCATTCTCCATATTTACCTAGAAAATATTTTTTTTTCATATAGCAATACTTCATATACCAGTCCAAAAAAAAAAAAACCAAACCAAAAATTCCACTGTTGTGCTAATATGTTTCTCTAGCATCAAAACTTGTTTTAACCCTGTCACATGTTGCATTCATTGTTTGATTGGCACTTTTGAGTGCATTTCTTAATTCTTTCATTGGTTTCAGTTCCCAGTTTTCTTTTTGGCTCTGTAGGTGTTTTCGGCAGCCAGTATATGCTTTTTTTAGATCTTCTGTTATCCACACTGGTGTTTACCTTTTCAATGTTCACGGCAAAGATGTCAGCTAAAAAACAGGTTTATTTTGTATATCTACATAAGGTTTTGAACACTGTCATTCTCAAAGTGGCTGGATCTCATCATAGGACTGACATACTGCATCTTTGATATTGATTACAGAAGGAACTGCAGAGTAAATAATAGACAAACTTTTTTTGTGACAGTGGAGCAAGATAAAAAGAACTTTCTTTTCAAGATTAAATGGGAGGAGAAACAAGGAACATCTCAGTATCTGTCATTTCATCTAGGTGACATTTCTGTCTCAGAATTCTAAGAACTGGTGTTGTTCATAGACAAGACCTATAAGTCATTTAAACATAAGCAAACACCAGTTTGCAGCTTTCATCATGAAGATTTAACTGTCATGCATACTGGATTACAAAAGTCAGTCTGTTGTATTTTCATTTTCCCATTGTGACATATTTTTATAGTGAAGAAAAATCATTTTAAGGAACAGAAGAAAAATCTAACCCACTTTAAAATTCAGTGTTCAGAAGCATGTACTTCTGAACTGATGTAAATTCATAACACTTAGAAAGATCTGGCACAAGTTAGCATTCTTCTCTTTTTCCCACTGAATAACAAATATGAGCAGTTCTTTCTGTCTGCCTATTTAAACAAGGAGCTAACAGTATCAGCTCAGGCAGGCTGAGTAATGTATGATTTTATTTTTTTTTCCCCCCACACTTAGAGTTATTTAATAAAACCTCTTCCTGATCTGATTGGTTCAGTGGAAATAGACTCTCCTAGAAACAGGTGTTTTAAAGCAAAATGAAAGGAGTATTCAATCAATGCAGGATAAGCTGTATCTAATACATTGTCCAGGCTGAACAACTTAATGTATGGGTTTTGCATTTCCTCTTAATTTAAACAACTACTCTCAAGGTCTGCACAGATGTAAACTTAGAGATAGGAAAGTTGCACGCGGTAGGGTACCAAACTGGAATTTGGTGTGTCTGTATTAACATCTCAGATTTGCCATAGGCTTCCCCTGTGACATTGTAATGTAATCAAGGTGTTTTGGACCTCATTATCTAATTATGTTTATAAAAATGCAATGTTAATGATTTTTTTCTTCTGTTCTTTGCGTGTCTCATTTATTGTCACTACTCTCTACTTTGCTGAGATGTGTTTTTTTCTGTGGGCTGAGTGCAGTTTGTGAATTGCATGAAGGTACCACAGTCTGCATAGAACAGTGACACAGTTGCTTAATTGTTGGGCATTAAGGTTTTTTCTTCTATTAACAAAATACTCTAAATTTCAAATTACATGAGCACTACCACATATGTGGTATCACGATGCTGTATTTTAATATGCAGTGTCACATAAACCTTTCTTAGGTTACCCTTAGTTAGTAGAATCTAACTGCCCCAAAAGGCAAGACAGCTAATGATTTTTTTTTTTTAACTTGGTGTTTCCCAAGCTTAGATTGCTTAAAATTGTTTTTGTTCACCTTAAAATATGCTGTGAAAAATTCTATGCTCCCTTTATCTTTTTATTTCTAGATGCTGTCACAGAAGCTTTAAAAAAAAAAGTCTTCAGGTTTTCAAATATTTCTTTTCCTACATAGCCTTTAAAGTATGACACTGGGTAATATCACAGTCTGTGTTTTGTCCACAAAGACCAGTTGAGTTCTGTTCCAGTTTACGTGACAGCCCAGACATCTCTGATTGACAGATTTGGAGCAGGGAGAACAGAGGAACTGACATTATAGCATTCCTCACTGTAATGGGACTGCTATTGTTCAGCTGTGCATGTACTTCTTGTCTTATTTTTTTTTCTGGTAAGTTTACCCAAATTTCTGGAGGTGAGATGAGGTTGTTTCTGATGAAATAACTTCAATATTTAGGAAAGGCCTAGTTTGTCATGTGGCTTTCACGGAAGATGGTTCAAATGACATATGGAATCCACATGTAGGAGAATTACCATGTGGTAATGTTGATGCGGTCACAAAGAGATGGATTCAAATGTATTCAGGCTTGTGACATTTTCTGGATTCATTTTTTACAGCTAAAATGCAATTGAAATATGGACTGTCATTGTTCTGCTGAAAGGTAGTTACTTACAGGAGGATGGATACTTACAAGTTACACTCTTGTTCAAAATCTTTTCGTATCACAGGTCAGGTTAGTTAGAAACCCAGGACAGACACAGTAGGGTCCTGCAGGTGCTACTTCTCCCTGGTCTAAACATCCTTTTTGTGCCATTGATAAAGGGTACAAATGCCTGTGGTTCATATCTTGGTAATAGATTATGTGTAGCTGTACAGGTAACTGAAACTTCATTGTAAGAAGGGCCGTAAATAGGTCAGGACAAAGGATAAGAAGAATAATAAATGTTTTGTTTGATTGGTTCTTTTGTAGCATGGAAAAGTCTTTTATAGCATGGATATGATTTTTCAGCATAAAAACTGTATTTTAAAAGTGAGTGTTTACATTTTGACTAAAATTTCCTTTCATATTAACTGTAACATTCTCATGAGGATGTAATCTTAAATGGTGCTTTCCATGTCACTTGCCATAAACTCCTAAATATAAAGACATAACCACATATTACCCATGCCTTTTACTAATAAGTATTACCAATAATGTCATAAGGATCTGAGAGGAATTCTGTTGTTAGTCCATTACTGTACCTTCAAGTGTTATTTGTTAAAATCACATCATTTATACTGTGATATAACTTACCTTTTAATCACCATAAAACTGAGTGGGATATTATACTGCTGAATGCTGTCATTTTCCTCATCTCTGTGAGATATTTCATCCTTTTGCAGGGCTAATATATAGTCTACAGAAAATTACTTAATATATCCTGTGCCTAAATTTGCAACCTATGAAAGGGAAAATGTAAATTTATGTTCAGACTTAAATGGAAGTAGCTTGCACAGAAAACATATGGATAAATCAGAAAGTAAATTCTGGTCAATTTCCTTGCTCATCTCAGCACTGTTTCTCATCCGAACTTCATTAAGTGGTGCAAACTAGGTATCTAGAGAATTAGATTATACTTTTCTAAAGGGTTTGTATGAATATTTTCCTTAAGATGCTCTGAGTATTACCAGTGATTTGAGCATCCAAATCCATAGAAAGATTTTAAAGTCTCAGCTACAAGATAATTTTCTTCTACCGTTGCCTTCATCAAGCCTTCATCAACCTTCTTTCTTCTTCCTGTCTTCACCCCAAAAACTTTCCATGGGCTCACGACACTAAATGAATCTGTTGCAAGTGAGTAAAGCAAAGAGACAGTACCAGGTATGAACTTCAGTCTTGCAGGGGAGGGTAGAGGCAATGACTTGAAAATGATAGCAATATTCTGATAAAGCTTTTTAAAGTTGCTTTCTAACTATTTATATATGAAGGAACAGCTAGAGCAGTAGAGAGAGACATGATTCTCATCTGCTATTTCCAGTAGTCACTCATTAAGTGGGAGATCAAGATTCAGTTATCTGTTCTAATGAATGCTCATTTACATATTCAGTGAGTTCTCAGAAGGAACTAATACTCACCTTGTATCTTGTAGCTGCATCCCAAGGGTCTCCTGTGCAATGTGGATGGCAGAAAAGCCAGGGTCGGTGTCAAGAAAGTAGATCTAGAACTGTGCTGTATTTACCAAGGGTGTAGTGGACTCTCACCTCTTGCCTTTCCAGATTATGCTATTTTGGGTCCTCAGAAGGGCTCGGGGGTGCTGGTGGATGAGAGGCTGGACATGAGCCAGCAATGTGCACTCACAGCCCAGAGAGCCAAACGTGTCCTGGGCTGCATCCAAAGCAGCGTGGGCAGCGGGGTGAGGGAGGGGATTCTGCCCCTCTGCTCTGCTCTGGTGAGACCCCACCTGCAGAGCTGCATCAGCTCTGGGGTCCCAGCACAGGAAGAACCAGAGGACCTGCTGACCTTCTCTCCAGAGGAAAGGTCACCAAGATGATCAGAGGGATGAAGCACCTCTCCTATGAGGAAAGGCTGAGAGCATTGGGTTTGTTCAACCTAGAAAAGGGGAGGCTTTGGTTGGACTTAATTGTGGCCTTCCAGTACCAGAGGGGAGCCTACAAGAAAGATGGAGAGGTACATTTTACAAGGTCATATAGTGACAGGACAGGGGGGAATGGTTTCAAACTGGAAGAGAATAGGTTTTGATTAAATGTTAATAAAAAATGCATTACTGTGAGAGTGGTGAAGCACTGAACAGATTGCTCAGAGAGGTTGTGGATGACCCATCCCTGGAAGTGTTCAGGGGCAGGTTAGATGAAGCTCTGAGTACCCTAGTCTAGTGAAATGTGTCCCTGTCCGTGGCAGAGGGGTTGGAACTAGATGATCTTTAAGGTCCCTTCCAATCCAGGCCATTGTATGATTCTTAAAAGTCTTTTTTAGCCACCTGAGTCAGAGCAATACAGCTGGGTGATACCAGAGCCAGGGTCCTTGTTACAGAGGTAGTGAAGCCCCTGGGGGCTGTGTGTGTGTGTGTGTGTGGAAAGCACTTCCAGCAGAGTTACAGAGAGAAGGGGTTTGTGAAGTTAACCTCGCCTGCAAATCGGTCTGCCACACATTCTATCTTGAGTTTAAAAAAAAATAACCAAGATGGGATTAAATCATCTGTAGTCTTAACAGCTGGATGCTTTGTTATAGGATACATCAACTTTCTATTCCCTTGGGAAAAATACAACTGTTCACTTCTTATCATGCAGAGTTCGTAGTTTTTAAAAGTATATGATTTCAGTTTACTAAATAAAACATTAGTTATTATATGAAAAAAATCACTATTTACAAGTATCCCTGTACCATTATGCAAACAGGAACATCCCAGGGTGAGACTGTGCACCTGTTCTGCAGTATCAGAAATAAACAGGTGTATTGTAAATCTACATAGATGCTTCTAGTTTTAGGTCTTAATGCCAGCTGCTGTGCCTTTTGCCAAAATCCCTTCAGAAAGGAAGGAGAAAGAATGCATCCATGCAGGGGATTCTCTAAGAGTTGAGCAAGAATGTTATTCTCCACTCTCATTTCCAGGTGGGTGTAGGAAGAGGAGCCTGTGCTGTATGTGTGTATTGTGTGCTATGAGATGTGTTGCTTTTGTAGTGGCTTTGGATGTGTTTTCTGTGCTCAGGAAATGCAGTTTTATTCTCTCCTTAGGCCACGTTGGGTTTCTGAGCATTTTACCTTTTGTATTTTGAATTTTAAATAAATCAGGCCTATATGTTAGTGGTTTTGCTTTTAGACAGCGCAAGAGGGGAAGAAAACCCAGGGTAAAATTTAAGCTACAGTTGTCAAAACAAAACAAAGTAATAATAGAAAAAATTATTCTAAGCACTTTTTTGATGATTAGTGGGGAGTGAGTGACCATGTACTAATTTGGGTTACAGTATCCTTCACAAACTCCACAGTGTACCATATTCCCATTGCCACAGCGGAGGCGCAACCTGCGGTTTTCCCGAGGCGCAGGCGTGGGTCCAGCTCTGCCAGGTGAGCCAGAACAAAGCCTGCCTCTGGCAAAACCAGCAGGGATGCTGCTGAGCTTGTCTCAACTTGGAAGTCATTCTGCATAACTTCTTTTAAACACAGAGGGATAATTTAGAGATGAAAATTAATGCAGACATAAAAAATGATAAATGAAAACCCAAAGCTTTGGTCATGTATGACCTTCAAGTTTGAGTTCCTACGCACACAGAGACATCAGCATATAGTTTTTTAATTCAGATTACACAGCCTAATGGTGGTCTCTATGGCCAGCTCAGTGCCTTTTTTCTTTCACTTGATTTGTAGATGTGCATTGTCCGTGATTTGCAAGCGTTCAGTAGTTAATTAAAAATTTTAATTAATGAAAGGTGTTCTGTTAAAGAGTCTCATTCATACATTACTTGCTAGTTTCATTTTTTCTTTCCCCACCCTATCTTTTTTTAGATCTGATTGATATTAGTGAATCACCCTCAATGAAATTATCTCCGAATTATAAGACTGTAAATGTGCCATTAAAATTTTAAGTTCAAGTATCAGCTCTTGTGATAAATCTCAGAAGATATTCAGAGCTGAACTCATTTAGCAAAGCACATACATTTTGACAAATACTTCAGAAGTGAGAGGAGAAGGCAAGAGCATCAGGAGAAGGGGAACAAACTAGAGGGAAAACCAGTTAATTGTTTTCCTAGCACTGAGACTCATATTAGAATGAGCTGAGGAAGTAGAACATTAGAAAGCTTACCTAGGTTTTTAAGTAGATTTTAACCTCAGCAAGTAACCCTTACGAAACTGAAAATAATTGATTTTAATAGAGGAAGTTTTTAAATCCAAAATACAGTTTTGTATTTTATGATTTGTGGTGAAGTAAAAGTGCAATTTTAGGTAGAGCTTTTAAATGTCTTCAGAAAATTGAATATATAGAAATTTCTATTTTTACTCCCCGGTGTTAGTGTTTGGGGTATCTGGGGTTTCCAGGAAAAGTGATGAATGCAGGCAAAATCTATATTCTCTTGCTCATAATAAAAGAAACATTTAAGTGGACATGCTTTCTTTAAAACTCACACCTTGTTCTGATGATTGTTGGGTTGCAAGAGAAAATGTTTGCTTGTACTGTTTCTGGAGACTGCAGACTGATGACCTGCAATGATTTAGCAGAACGTAGATTTGTGTTCCCTGAAAGTTGTATTGTCACGTTCAGATGGATTAAGCTGAAAGTTTCCTGGGAAGCCTGTAGATTCTGGCCTAATGACCTCTTGGAATATTGCCAGTAACTTAGAGTGTAATTGCATGATAAATTAGCCCACCCAGAGGAATGACTGCAGTTTTTTGGAGGAAGAGTTCAAAGCTAACACTGGCAGATGTGCACACTGGAATGGCATCCGCATTCAGCAAACACAGTAGACAAGTATCAGAGTGCTTCCGGGTGTGGTCCTGGCAGATGATACAAAAAAAATATTTTTTTTTATTCCTTCCCACTAGTAAAAGATTGTAAGAACTGTTGGCTCCTACTTGTGCTGTAAAGAGATGTTTCTCTGTATAAAAGACTTACCTGGACTATTTGCAGAACATCTGATGCCCTTCCACTAAGAGGAACCAAACTTATCTTGGGTTGGGACTATCCATTGTTTAAACAATTACTTTTTTCTATATCAACTCAAACTAAAAGCAATTTTAGAAATAAAGCTGATTTAAAATAATTTTTGCATTCTAAATAGCTGACCCTTTACACTATAAATGCACAGTGATATAATTTGGAAACAGAAATTTAGCAGCTTTGAACAATATTTCAAACTGAAGGAAAGGTGGGATGTTCATATTTTATATTAAATAAGAGGACAACAGTAGTAAAAGTGCAAGCTATTTGCATGTATCCTTCTTTACCTAATGTCATGTTTGCCATGTTTAAAGTACTGTGATAATTTCAGAAGTTTGGCAGATCGCTGGGAGATTAAAATATTGAATAGGTAATAAAATTTTGTGGCGCAATTGGTACTTTTCTTGGCCATCTGTCTTTGCCTGTCTTTAGTCATCATATCTTCATCTGGTTCAGGATATCAATACCTAATTATACTATATTGACATTCTAAGTGATCTGCCATCTCAAAGACACTTTGAACGGTAATAACATTATATCCGTAGTTAGTGGAAGTGTCAGCAGTTTTTTGGTAACAGCTGTATGAGACAGTTAATGGTGTATTTCAGAAGGGGTTTATGCAAACAGTCTTCATACGTAAAAGCCACAGAATTCCATGGTCTGTAGTACTTCTCATAAATACCCAGATCGTGGTTATAGTGGTCACAGTGGTGTTTTTTTAGATTTTAGAATTTTTTAAATTTTTGAGGTTAATGACAAATATTAGGCTCATCCAAAAATCTCTTTTTATTTTAATTATTATGCTGTATTTTTTTTTTTCAGTTAACAAAGCATGAATGAAAATCTTTCCTGGAGTTCTAGTGGGACATAGAAAATATCTTCATCTACCAGCCAGGAATGTTCCAAGGCCTAGGCTGTGCTGTGCAGCTCTGTCTAGCAGTAGTGTGGGAAATAGTTGCTTTTCCATAATTGAGGAAGCTCCTTAGCTTCCAATCCTTAGGGAATTGTGTGAGGAAGATTTCAGACTTCACCTGTCTCTTCCACTCAAAAAGTACTTTCTATTGCAGGAAACACAAGGTTTGACGAGCTGTGATCATCTAAAGCAGATGTCTATCCACAGCCTTTAAAGAGGCTGCTGGATCGTGCAAAGTTTGCTCTTCAAGGCAAGTGGTTCTAGAGAAGAGGATTACTGCCTCAGTTCAAACTTGAAAACAGTCTGATATTTTGTAACAGTGTACCATTTTGTAACATTGTAACATAAATTTTATAACTGAATAATAATTAACTTTATAGCTGTGTTGTGAGATTTTGTCACCGTACTGGTCTGAATGCTAATGTTCTGTGTGTGATTGCAGTTTTCTTTCTCATCACCTTAAGTAGGGTACACCACCTGAATTTGCAAATTTATTTTAAAAATTGTATTTAAAATGTCCATTTTTTAAAGTGATTGGATTTCCCTGATTTTAACTTACAATTTGATGTGCCTCTAAGAAGGAAAAAAACCCTACAAGTTTGTCTTGATTGATCACAATGTTCTAAGTTGGTGGGTTTCTGATAGGATCTGAAGGGAAGCCGTGGATCAAACAGTCGGTCATGTGCCTTAAACTGTTAGGGCTGTACTGGTTTCTCTGTTGCTTCATTAGTTGTTTCTTCTTCTTTTTTACTTCCCTTGCTCGTCTGCAATAAAAACAGTAAGGCTTAGTTTTCAAAGATGGTATTTTTGGACTTGAAAGTGTATCCTTTTAAGGGGCTGTTATCTAGGTTTGTAGTAGAGCAACATCTTCTTTTAAAAAACAATGAAAAAACCACCCTCTGTAAATAGTCTTTATGCAATCTCAGATGAATGACTAACCCTTATTTCTATATAGGGTTGAAGTCAAACTTCATCTAAAAAAACAAAATTAAACTCTCAGGAAAAATAAATCCAGAGTCAAAATGTGTGTTCAGGACCACCATTGAAAAAGGAAATATTTTGGGCATGGTATTAATGCAAAATAAGTTGTATGTTGAGCAAGTTGAAGAAGTTGGATATTGAGGAAGTCCAAATTTTATTTTGGTGTTCAAGTCTTGAATTTGGATTGTTTAAATCCCCATTTGTTTGTCTTGCATTTGAATGAAAATCAAGCTCAAGTTTTTATCTTTCTATTTTATCATTAAGTAAAACCATAAGGTGACTTAAAAATGTGGCTAATTGCTTCCCCTCCTCCCCCACCCCCAGCCCTAGGATTGCTTTCATCATAATTTTGCACTTATTATTGCTCTCAGAAAAGACTATTTTTTTCTGGGGCTCTCTCTCATTTTGGCCTTTGTCTGTCACTTGAAACAGTGCTCCCTGGCTAAATTAGCAAAGGGCAGGTATATTCCATCTTTGTCTCCCTTCATTAGGACAGTGAGAAAATTCATTAATTTCCTAAAGGCAGGGTAAGAAATTTTTTGCTTGGAACTCCTGACATTTTGTCATTTATGCAGTCCTAAGTTTGGAGTTCTTGGGTTATTTGTCCTTCCACTCAGCTCTTGTGGAATGTAGACAATGTTTGATGCTGCTACTATGAAGGCAATTTGTATAATCAGTTTATGACAGTTAGAGCAGCTATCAGTTGTATTGCCATTTTGTACTGTAGCAGAAGTTGCAGACAGATAAATGATCTCATTCCTTATCAGCTTTTGGAAAAGCATATGAAAAAAATAATTTTTAATATTTTTCCTTTGTAGGAATTAGTGGCAAGATGGATATTTTTCTCTTTTTTCTCAGTTAAATAGAAACCATACGCATTTTTGCATGCATAATCTCATTACATTTCTAATCAGATTACATCAGCCTTTTTCTTCTCCTAAGCAGTCCTGAAAGCATGTTGGTTTGTGTAAAATTCAGTTTGCCAAAAGATAAACAATCACCCTGCTTCCATTCTGAGGCCTCAGAAACAACCACGCAGTGTTTTGAAAATGGAAGGTAGAGATATCCCATATGCATTTGGAAACCTGTTGCAAAAGGAATGAATTTTCATAGGTTTATGGTGGTAAAATGTTGGAAAGGGGGATGTTCTTTTTAGGTACTATCTTAAATTCTTGTCTGCAGCTTCCAGTAATACATAATGACGGTCTAATAATGAGGGCACATTATTAGAATATGTGTGTATTTCTACATGCCTGGATTCCAAAGGATAATGGCACATTATTGTGTTTCATATGCTGATGTGTTCAGAAACTGCATTTCAACAGCTGTACTAAAAGATTATTACAGCTTGAAATTTGGTTAGAACTAGTGGAATTAAAATTTTTGTGGCCTCAACTGAGCCCCATAGTGCTGTTCTGTAGCGAATGCACCCAAGCAGAATGGCTTTGTCACAACAATATTGTATGCCTATTTCACACATAGAAAACCGAGACAAAGGGACACTAACACTACAAATTGTCAAAAATGTACAGTTGTTTAAGTTTTTTTAATCTGGATTTTTTTTTTACCATTCATTGTTTTTGTTTTTGTAATTTTCAAAGCATCAATCCAGATGAGTTATTTGCAATCTTGACCATTCTGTACTTTATCACATCAAACCCTAAATGCCTCACATAACCCTGCAAATACAGAATATACAGGCTTGTGTATAGCTCTGAAAACTTGGGGGTTGTTGGCTTTGCTGCATTTAGAAACTTGATGGTGGAAGCAAGGATCAGATTCCATAAGTACTGTTCAGTAACTTCACTGATTTCAGTCATTTAGCGTCTTCCCGTTTCTACTTATCAAGGGTGTGTGTAGCTAGCAGGATCAATTACTGGGCAGTACCTACCTTGGCACTGTAGGGGAAAATGTGTGATTATCAGGTTCTGACCTCTCTTGACAATGTTTGCACTTCAGTGAATT